>APFE030114930.1:3153-18521 GCA_000404065.3 Pinus taeda | reverse complement strand
GAATAATTAATTAAACCATTGTTCAATTATTATTCCTTGTCATATTTGATCCAATCATGAAAAATAAATAGATAAATCATAGTTGTCTTATTTTTCTCTAAGAATAGTTAATTAATCACTAATTAATTATTATTCTTTGTCAAATTTGACTAAATCCCTTAAGAATAATTAAATAAATCCTTATTTGTTTATTATTTCTTAACTAATTCCTTGAGATGATAAATAAATCATTTATTTATTTATTATTTCTAAATAAAAGTTTAAATACCTTTTCCCTCTTAAACAAATATAATAAAACATCCCAGGTGGTTATTCCAAGAATGGGATCAATAATATTTTATTATTGCTCATTATTCGATGATAACTCAATATTTGGTTATAAATAGAAGGGTTTTCCATTCATTATTCACTTTTGATTATTTTCATTATCCCACACCATATTTTTGTTGAGTTTATGCATTATAGAGGAGAGAGACTCTACACAAGCTGAGGACGTTTGAGGATAGCCAAGAACCCATCCCATAGAAGGGTACTGGTAACATTTATCTGTTCACTTCACAGGTGTTGTAATAAAATTATTCTTTACATATTTGGTTTCCATGAGATGATTGGAGTTATTACTCTTTCCTTTTGCTATTTAACTATGATTGTGGCATAGATCCGGACTTTGGCAGGTTCTTTTTCTATCAATTGCTACAAATATACAATGTTTAACAACCATTTATATTGTTGAGATTGTTTATCATCCACAATCTTAAGTGGTTTATTTCCGTACACCATTGAGAAGAAAAAACTACAACAAAATTGGTGACTCTGTTGGGGAATAATTCTAATTCAGAAACCCGGGTCTCCAATAAAAATTGGCGACTCCACTGAGTTTTATACTTCAGACCTAGAAACCTCGATGACCTTCAGTTTTCAGCTTACGGTTTCTTCTTTTTTCAATTCTATTAATGTTTCCTAGTTTTTTAACTCTAGATCTAATAAATTTCTAACTTTTGCAAGCTTTCTGGTCTTTTCCGTAGGTCATAGGAATTGGCCGCGATAGAGGCGACACTTTTTTCCGAGATTTGTCGATCGAGATCCATGGAGCAGAAATTGCACCTTTTGTCCCAAAAAGTGCAATATGGAGGCTAGAACGCACTAAACAACCCAAAAAGTGCAATCTGGAGGCCATAACACACTAAATAGCCTAGAAAGTGCGATCCCTACAAAGAAACATGTCAGTACTTACGATTTCTGGGTTTTAGGGTTTTTCTTAGATCGATTTCTGGGTTTTGCAGATAGCTATCTGTTGGGTTTTCTAGCCTTTGTCTCATCGGTCTTAGGCCTTGATCCACTTTGATTTACCGTCAAAGTCAAATTTAGCCTCCCCTAGGGCTTCTAGTATGCTTCCACCTTTCTAGGAGGAGTTTAGCTAAGTGAGTAGTCTGAGTTTCGACAGTGCTTTCAACCACATTTTCCAGATTTGTACCCTTCTGTTTCAGATCTGTTAAGATAGGTTGCTACCATCCATAGTTTCACATTTAAACTTGTTTGGTCATTTTCCTTAGGGTCCCATCAGTTTCCCTAGGTGTTACACCCATCTCCCTCTCCTTTTGCAACAATCTTCCTCTCTAGTTTTCTTCTGTTGCTGCAACATTTTCCAGTAGCTTAGTGTTACTTGATCCTAGTCACACCAATATTTAGATCTCTTGACCATTTTAGTGTATTTGCTGTCGATTTTTCCACCAACCAGCACAGTGTTTTCAAACCTAGTATGGGTGGGGTTTAGTGAATTATTTTGTTGTTCATTTTCTGTTATTAATTTTAATTTATTTTCAACAAGATTTTTTCTTTTTTTACAAACACGATGTAGGCTTAATCAATTAATACAATTGTACACAAGCACACCTTAAGTCAAGGGAGCTTGGTTTACACAATGAAACCAAGAATTAACATAATAAATTTATCTCCCTACATTGAGACAAAGATATATTGTTTATCTCCCTTCACCATTTCCGTGTCACGTGTGTCCTACCACCATTGTGCCACCAAGGTGTTTGTCATGGAGACTATTAGGCCTTCACACCTAGTTTTCACTTGGGCATATTACTCCTCCCCACCGGGTTCAAATTCATAGCCCTCCAAGTCCCCATATCGACTCTTCTCCTAGTCCTTCTGATTCCTCATCTGATTCTAAGCCTTCTTCACTACATATCGTCACCATGTTTGGACCCACATCTAGTGTAGGAACCTAACCTAGTGTTGGCTCCAGATCTATCTTGGTGGTCACATAAAGCAAAAATAGTCTCCGGAACTCTTTTGGCAGCCCCCATGTTCCCCTTTATGGCTAGTTTAAGTCTACCAGATTTTAACCAGTTGATAAACAACCCCATACACCATGATGTTATTTGGCCCTCTATGCCGACTAAGCTTCCCTCAGACATCCTGAAGTTTGAGGGTAATGTTGGAGAGGATCCTACCAATTACGTCTGATCCTTCCACATGTGGCATTCGTCCAACTCCATAACCGATGAATCCATTTGTCTTCGGCTATTCCAATGCACTCTCACTAGAGACGCTGCAAAATGGTATGTAGACCAGCCCTCCGCACGTCGTTCCTTTTTCGTGACGCTTGCTAAAGTGTTCCTTTCATATTTCCAGTTACTACTCTGGTACAACACTGGTATGGAGCTATTGACCACATTCTACCAGGCTTCCTCTAGGCCTCTGCCACACGCCTTTCTGACCATGTTCAAGAGCGCCGTCAAAGGAGGAGCACATGCCATTCTCCTCCTTTCAAAGACCATGTCTATCTAGATTGGTTTCTTAGGACCCTTTTATCTCCCATTGGAAAAGATGTTGCGTCCCATTTTCCTCAGACCAAGGAAGAAGCTCTCCAAACTACTTTGATATATTTCTTGATTTATGCACAATCTGATTATGTTTATACTGTCATTCCACACCTCCCTTTACTAGGTTGTGTTATATTCTTTCCATGAATAGATGCCCTAGTTAATTGGGGGTTAGAGGGGGGGCAGAGTCCCCCTTTCATTACGCTGACTGTGCAGTGCGGGGGTCATAGGGGGGGTGGCAGGCCCCCCTATACGGGGGGTTTAAGGGGGTCGGTTAGCTGCACTCTACGGGGTCTGGGGTAGTGGCCCAGGGAATTTTTTTTTGGACCCTATACTAGGTGGGCAGACCTACCTATGGTTTTGTGCATGGTTTTCGCACATGGTTTTGGGCATGATGGTTTTCGGTCCATGGTATTGGATGCTCCGGCATGTATATATATGTATTGTAACATTGAAAGGAACATAATGAAAAGTCAATCTAGTAGTCTTGGTTTTGGGATCCAGGGTAAAATATTTGTGTATATTTGTTTCATGTGTTATGCTCTTGCTATTGTTTATTTTCTGTGTTTTAGAATTCATATGCAGGTAATTTCTATATGGGGTTAAAAACTACATTTGTTCTTAGAGTTGTTTTGGCTTCAAGGGGTTGCCTTTGTTGCAAAGGGATTTTGCTCGGGCCTTGGTAGACCCTATTCAGTTGGATATCCGCGGGATCAATTTTGGTGGTGAAAGAAGATGACGACTAGTGGAAAGATTGAGATCAAGAAATTTAATGGTCATAGTTTTGAGTTATGGAAACTCAAGATGGAGGATCTGTTGGTGGATAAATATCAGTGGATCATAGTAGATCTAGGTACTAAACCAAGGGGAGTGTTCGATGAAGAATGGAAGAAGTTATATCAGAAGGCAAAGAGCACAATATGATTGTGTCCCAGATTCAGTATTGTTGAATGTATCAGGGGAAGCTACGATGAAGGCTTTGTGGGACAAGTTAGGGACTTTGTACCAATCAAAGTCTCTAGTGAATAAAATGTTCCTATGGAAAAAGATATACAGCCTGAGGACGAAATATGGATACCCAGTGACAGAGAATCTAAACACGTCTGGTAAGTCAGTTATTATTTGTTGATATTAAAATTTTAGATGAAAATAAGTGTATCAGTTTGTTGTGTTCTCTACTAGATTCGTGGGATAGTCTGGTTATTTCAATAGGTAGCAATGGAATTGCCTTGTAGTTTGATGAAATAGTCTCATCCTTGTTGACAAAGGAGATGAGACAGAAAAATATGGAGAGCCAAAGTGGTGAATCTTTTCCTTTACAAGGAAGGTCCCAAAAAAAAAAAAAAGTCATCGAGTGGGAGATCTAAATCTCCAGGAAAACTTGTAAAGGTTTCATGGAAATGCAGAAAGGAAGGTGACTACAAAAGGGACTGTAAATCTAAATCTCTTGAGAAAGGAAAGGGATCTAATGATGCTCCTTCTACAGAGGAAAAAACCACCTCAGATGAAGGTGGGGATGTGTACTTGGATTCTTCAAGTACACATGTAGGTCTTGAGGCATGGTTGATTGAGTCAGGTGCATCCTTTCACTTCACTCTCCATAGAGAGTGGTTCTGCGAGTATGATAAATATGATGGTTGTGATGTATTATTGGGTGATGATAGGAAGGCTAAAATCATTGGTCGTGGAAAAGTTAAGCTGAATTTGCAAGGTGGAAGGATTAGAACACTTCCAGGTGTTCTGCATATTCCTACATTGGCCAAAAATATGATTTCTGTAAGCATGCTGGATGATGTAGGTGTAAAAATAGTGCTCGAGAAGGATACCTGCAAGATGGTTCGGGGAGCATTGGTATTGATGCAGGGAGTTCAGATTGGAACTCTGTACAAGCTGCAAGGTAGCATTATTATTGATGGGTGCAACAATTCTATGGTTCTTGAAAGTGGAGCAGAAAATCTAGTGGTCTCTGGAGAAAAGACCATTCTATGGCATCAAAGGTTTGGACATATTGGAGAGAAGGGCCTTCGAATACTTCATGGTAAAGGTATGGTATAAGGTATGACAAATATCTCTCTAGATTTTGATGTCTGTGAAAATTGTGTATATGGGAAGAAAAATTGAGTGAGTTTCCCCTCTCGTGGTAAGAGGGAAAAAAAAATATTAGAGCTTGTGCATAGTGATTTGTTTGGACCTGTGAAGGTTCCATCACTGGGTAAGTCTGTGTACTATATATCATTTAAAGATGAATTCTTGAGGAATACACGGATATATTTCCTTAAGAAAAAATCATAACTCTTTGACAGGTTTAAAGAATTTAAGGCTTTGGTGGAAAACCAGACAGAGAATAAGATAAAGGTGCCGAGGACAGATAATGGTGGAGAGTTTTGCAAGAAGGAATTTGAAGAATTCTGTAAGAAGTGTGGTATAGCACGACATAATACTACTCCATACACACTGGAGAAAAATGGAGTTGCAGAAAGAATGAATAATACGTTGATGGAAATGGCAAGAAGCATGCTTAGTGGCGTCAGGTTAGGGCAAGAATTTTGGGCAGAGGTGGTGGAGAAAACATGTTACCTGGTCAACAGATCACCTTCATTAGCGTTGGAGGATAAGAATCCACAAGAGGCATGGACTAGTAAGAAACTCTCTCTTTCACATCTGAGGGTACTTGGATGTGATGCATATGTACATGTTCCAAAGGAGAAAAGAACAACTGAAAAGTGCATCTCTATTGGGTATAAGGATGGTTTAAAGGGTAATAAACCTTGGAACCTAGTACAAGGAAGGTTGTGTACAACCGAGATGTGTTGTTCAGAGAGGTGAAAGATGTTATTAAACATGAATTCCAACCAAAGGAACCTGAGAAGATAGAGTTTGAGCTAAAGGAGGAAGAATCAGACTCTTTAGCAGAAGAGGAATCGGAATATGAACATCCACAAACTCCGGTTGTGAGAAGATTAGTTCAATAAAGAAGGCAACCAGAAAGGTATAGTCCATTTGCTTTCTGTTCAAATTTTTCTTTATCTATTACTGATGATGATCCCAGAACTGTGAAGGAAGCAGTAGATTCAAAGGATGGCAAACTCTCGAAAGAGGCCATGGTTGTTGAAATAACATCTTTGAAAAAAAATGAGGCTTGGGATCTGGTGGAGTTTTTGGCTCAAAGGAAACCCATTGGAAGAAAATGGTTGCTCAAGAAGAAGACAAATGCAGAAGGAAAGGTGGAGAAATATAAAGCTCTGTTGGTAGCAAAAGGTTTTTCCCAAGTGTCGGGAATTGATTTCGGTGATATTTTTTCTCTTGTTGCTAATGTAGCCTCTATTAGATTACTTTTATCTGTTGTTGCTGCTTTTGATTTTGAGGTAGAACAGATGTATGTGAAGGCAACATTTCTTCACGAGGTTTTGGAAGAGGAGATCTATATAACGCAACCTGAAAGCTTTGTGGTGAAGGGTAAGAAAGAACTAGTATGCAAGTTAAAAAAGCCTCTATATGGGTTAAAACAGTCACCAAGGATGTGGTATTAGAAATTTGATACATTTACACGGGGACTTGGATTCACCAGAAGAAAAGTAGATCACGGTGTGTATTTTAAATTAATTGGTAATCGTGTTATTTATCTGGTCTTATATGTGGATGATATGTTGCTGGTTGGAATGGATAAAGAAATTATCTAGGATTTGAAGACCCAATTGTCCTCCAAATTTGTCATGAAAGATCTTGGTGCTACAAACTATATTCTGTGCATGGAAATTAAAAGAGATTAGGCAAAGAGGAAGCTCTAGTTAAACTAGAGGAAGTATGTCGAGACAATACTGCAGAGGTTTAATATCCAAGATAGTAAACCAGTGAAGGTTCCTATTCCTGTAGGTGCGAAGTTATTTGTTGGGCAGTGTCCCAAGGCACAAGAATAGGAAGAGGACATGTCACGTGTTCCATATGCAAGTGGGTATGTGTTTAACCTATTTGGAGGTGCAGTCAGTCGGATAAGTAAGAAACAATCTATAGTGGCACTATCAACTACAGAGGTAGAATACATGGCATCCACTCATGCAAGCAAGGAAGTATTTTGGTTGCATAGATTGTGTTCAAGTATGGGGTTAGTATAGGGAGTTATAAGGATAGGCTGTGACAGCCAAGTGCAATTTTCTTGGCAAAGAACCCTGCTTATTATTCAAAGGCAAAGCACATTGATGTTCAATATCACTTTGTGAGGGATATGATAGAAGACAAAAAGGTGTTGCTGTTAAAGGTGGACACTTTGAAGAATACTACAAATCCATTGACATAATTTGTGAGCTCTGAGAATTTGTCTTGGTTTAGAGAAACAACGGATGCTACAGGGATGGATAAATGACTAAGCTCTCCTGTGGCCCCATGTGGAAGGAAAAAAACAAGTGGGAGAATGTTTGGTTGTGTTATATTCTTTCCACGACTAGCCACCCTAGTTAACCGGGGGGTTAGAGGGGGGCCGGAACCCCCCCTTGTTGCATTGACTACGCAGTGGGGGGGTGTGAGGGGGGTGGTTAGCCCCCCTCTATGGGGTTCAAGGTAGTGCCCTCGGGAAATTGTTTTTGACCCTATATTAGGTGGGTGGACATACCTATGATTTTGTGCATGGCTTTCGCACATTGTTTTGGGCGCGATGGTTTTCGGTCCATGGTATTGGATGCTTTGACATGTATATATATTTATTGTAAAATTGAAAAGGACATAATGAAAAACCAATTTGGTAGTCCCAATTTTGGGATCCAGGGGAAAATCCCTGTGTATATTTGTTTTATGTGTTATGCTCTCGCTATTGTTTATTTTCTGTGTTTTAGAATTCGTATGCAAGTAATTTCTGTATGGGTTAAAACCTACGCCCTCGTCCTGGAAGTGTCAATGCACTAGGGGCATCTCATGTCACTGATGGTATGGTTGGATCCCTTTCACACTCTTCACCGTATACTCAACAAAGTTATGGCTACTCGTAGGGGGGCACCAGTTCCTCCAACACTTATGCCCGCCTGCTAGCAACGTGTGTCCAGGACCCCAACCTATATACCAAACTGTTGCTCCTCCTTATGCACAATTTAGTGCTCTAGCCCCTCAAGCATTAGTGCCACAACATCCCATGGATCTACAGCCCTAGTAGCCATTGCCCCCTCAGGGTTAGGAGTTTTCAGAGTAGAGTGCTACCAATCACCTAAATTCGAAGAAAAAGAATAAGGGGAAGGGTAACAAGGGTAACCTGGGCAATCAAGGTAACCAACCTAGTGAACCCTAGGAGAACTAGCCTAACACCAACAACCAGTAACAGGGCGGCTAACACAAGGAAAACAAGGTTATTCATACAAACAAGCCTTGTGTATGTTGTGGTGTGCATGGCCATTATACACATGAGTGTCCTCTTTTACTCTAGATGTGCCAAATGTGGGAAGCTCAAGTAGCTTCTAGAGGCCAAAAATCACCTCAAAATCCTATGGTAACCCAACCAACAACGCTCAAAAATCTTTTCCCTCAATAAGGATTTGTTGCTGCTCAACCTCAGCCAGGTCAAGTAGCCCGTCTCCCCCAACCTTCTGGTCCCGATGACTACCAAATTGTTATGATGAACTTTGATGAGGTTAACCCCTCCAATATCAACCTATAAACTTGTTCATGTCGATATGACAAGCCCTTGACTTCATCTACTACTGAGTCCAAAACCAAACTATCTGCTGAGCCTCTTACAACACCAAATGGTCCTTTACAAATCCCTCAACCTAAGGTTGAGGCCATTCCTAAGATCCAAAAGGGACCATTATACTGTAATGCAACTTTTAACAGAACTACCCATACATACAGTATAGTAGACGACTTGGCGCAATCACCTGCTACCATGTTGACACTGGAATTCCTCTAGTCATTCCCATCCAAAAAGAAAGCTCTACTAACTGCCTTGGGTACAATGGATCCTTCTGACAATCGTTTGATTGTTTTCCTAGTTGATACATCAGAGCATCCTCCATTGCCTTCATTTGTTGCTTTCCAAATACCAGTTAGAGTCCATAATGGCATCATCTCTAGATGCATTATTGATGAAGGCACATCCACCTCTGTGATGTCTGCTGTTATTTGGAAACAACTCAAGTCACCCAAGTTATCCCCCTCCACCGTCACTTTGCGTGCTTGGGATGGAAATCCCTCTCACCCCCTTGGCATGTACCACAACTGTCTAGTGACCCTTGTAGGCAAGAATGTCCATGTCAACATTGAAGTCATTGATGCCCTTTGGATTACAACATTCTCTTAGGTCATAGTTACACCTATTCCATGTCATTTTTCGCATCTGCAGTGTTTCGAAAGATGTGCTTCCCCCATGTAGGGAAGATCATTACCATCAATTAATTGAATTACTATGAGTCAACATTTGTGACCTCCCTTCAGTCCATTATCACGTCGGTGTCTGATAAAAAATATTAAACTACTTCCACCAGTGTTTCACTTGGAGTCTATAAATATTCCTCATTGTTGGGTTCTTTCCTTGGTCCTCCCCCTCCCATCTCAGAGCCTACCTCTATGAGTGTTTGCATGTTACAAGCGTTGTTAAGCAGCATGATATCTAACTAACAAAAAAAGAAATAAACAAATAACAACTTGAAAAGGACAATGCTGAATGTAAACTGCAGAAAATAAAGGTTAGCAGGAAGGACAAGATGATCACATATGCCAAAAGTTATAAAAAAATGAAAGATTGCCCAGGCTGCCTAACAGAACCTGAAAAAAACACTGATCAGTTTACAGCTCTAAGAAAACTAAAGTAAAGATATGGACAGTAGAAACATAAAGCATATTATGTACAAACTAATAATAAAACAAAAGCATAATGAAACTAAACAAATACTTTACAGGGCTTCAACGTCTAGGGGCCCTCTGCCACTTCAGCCAGTCAAATAATCACAAGACTATCTTCAGAAAGGTCTTCTCATGTATTTAAATCAACAACATATAAAACAGTGGGGTGACAAGATAACCAGCAGCGTGCGGAAATTACATAAACAGTTTAGAATTTCTATGCATCCAAAAGTCTCTTTACAGCGCTCAATGACGCGTTATTTATAATGTAAAAATTCTACAGTTAACTGATCAACTACTATGCTATTAACTGCGTGCCATAGACACGTAGATCTCTTCAGCCGAGATCTAGTGTAACTGTCGTTATGCTTCTTAAATCTTCGGAGTGGTTGGCTGTTAGATCATTGCTCAAGAACGATCCTCAGGTGCGCTGGAGCCTCCGTGAGCTGGGAACTAGGCCATGTATCATTCACGTGCCCATAACAGTGACGTGCCACCGCTGGACTCTTTGGTTGGCCACGTCTTTGACTTTGGTTGACTGCGGCCTCTAACGGATGATTTGGCCGATTTGAAGGGACACGATCCATGTACATGCCATCTAGAGCTTTCCCATGTAGCTCGTTCCTTCAGAAGACACCTGGAGCATAGCTTTTAACAAAATAGCTGCGGAATCCTGTGCTGGCTGCGGAAACTGACAAGTTTCCGCAGCTGCATGAACAAAATACTAAACCAAACAACAGACATCAGTATAGTTAGAAAACCATATAAACAGTCCTTTTTAAACTATAATGCAATGATTTAACCACTGGATGAGTGAAGTGAGTGGAGAATGAGGGTTAAGAGGGTGTGTAGGAAGGTGCAAGGTTGAGGCTCAACAAGCGTCACGTTCTACCCTCAAGTAGTCTGGTACACATAATCAACAGACAACTCCTGAGCACCCTACTATTTCTCTTCCATCTGACCCCTCTGGACGCACTCCCTTAGGACCTCTTCCATTTGTAGGTGCCTCTCCTATGTTTCCACTAGGAACTGTTCCTCTAGGTCTCAACCATCCAGGAGCTATTCCAACGGGACATTAACTTGCTGACAAGATACCTTTCTATTTCCCTCTACAAGAATTTTTTATGTACCTGTCATGGCTTTGATGGTACTTCCTAACATGACTCTAGGGATCCCAGTATGGTACATCGATCCCCCAACAAACAATCCACCTAGTCAGCCCAAAACATATCATTCTTTAACCCCAGTTCAACTGGTCCCCATAACCCTACCACTGCTTTAGTTCCATCACAACCTTAATAGGAACCAGCTCCTGTTGCGAAAGCATCTGGCCATAAGGGAAAAGCCGAAAGGAAACATTCAAAGGACAAGGGTCCCCAAGCTCCTCCATCCCCTAAGGCCCCAAAGCCGACACCCCCGTGCACTTTGTGTCAAGCTTTTGGACACGTCATCAACAATTGTCCTGAACTTCCTCAACTTAAACCTTTGGTTCATGAAGTGTTCCCTGAGTCAAATATCCTTGAAGTCCACATTAACTTATCGGTCCCACCTAAGAAACTCAAAACATTGCACACAAACCACCCTTGTGCTATGTGTGATCATCATGGTCACTATTCCCATTGTTTCCCTCGTCTCGATGAATTTTGCGATTTCCTTGGGGCGATATGCGAATACGAGGCCACTTGTAGTGGAGTATCTACTCCTCTACCTGTGTATTTTTGTACAACAAGTCAACCAGAACAGGTAGACTCTGGCCCCACTATTGTGATCCCCCCCCCGATGTCGAGATGGTGAACACCATAGGCCCCATCCTTTAGCTGTTGTCATCCTTGAGTTCCTCGTAGGCAAACCTTTCTGAGGTTTTTGTGTGCACTTCTATCGAACCAATTTCAATAGAAACCCAAGTCTCAACATCCATAGATCCTCCATCTACTAGCCCATCATCTACCATTCAAGATGAGGCATATGTGAACCTTATTTCTCAACTTGATGCACAAGGTAATGCAACCACATCATGTAGTCAGTCTTCCTCCTGTCCACCCATCTCTCAACCTGATGAGGACAACATGGAAGCTATTTCTACCCCATATTACCCCTACCCTTGGGTTGTAGCAGCTACAACCACGCTCCAAAATTTTTCCTTGGCTTTGTTTTGGAGCCTCCTTACCAACCTTTCACATCACCTTGTCTTGTTTCATCAAGTACACTAGCTTCAATGTTTTTCTTGCGCAAAGTCAGCCTGTCGATCAAAGCTTGATGCATTCCCCTTAGAGGCTAATCAGCCAGACTTGGTCCAATTGCAGACTGAGTAGCTCCCCCAAGAAATTGCATAATTTTGAAGGGTAACCAACCTTCTCTCCAGAAATTTCACAATTCTGTCTAGCAGCCTGCTGGGCTCCAGAATTGCGCAATCCTGCCAACTAGGCTTCACCCAAAAAACTGCGCAATCCTTCACAGCAGGCCTGCTCAACCAAGGAATTGCACAATCCTGGGTAGTAGTCATCTTCTCTACCTAGAAATTGTGCAAATCTCCTAGGCAGCTAGCCCAACTCCCATCCAGAAATGCACATTTTCTCTCAGTAGTTGAGTAGCCTCATGCATGAGCAGTTAGGTTGACTAGTTCCACTTGGGATGAAGGGAACTTGACTTGTATGCATGAATTTATTTTTCTTGGAATAGCAAAAGGAAACATGAAAAAAGCATCCCATGATTAAGGGAGCTATTTTTAGCATCCGGAGGTTACATGCAAAGTTCATTTTATAAACTTTCCTCCAAGTGTCATTTTTTCCTAGATTTGTGGCCTGCGCGTCATGAGCTCAAACTTATTTATTCAAAACATCATAGATCATTCTTTAGCATCGATCTTGGAGCTATGACATTCCACAACATATCCAGGACTCTTCAACACATCCAGCTTAGCCATTCACGGGTAAGTGATCTCAACTTGTCTTTTTCAACATTTCTGTCGCTTTTTGTGTTTTCTCTTGTGTGAGTGTTGTTTGCTTGATTTCTTTGAATGGTTGTTGTCAGTTACATGCATACTAGCTTGTACTAGCACCATTTCATTTTCCATTGCTATCTCACTACTGTCACATGCAATAAACTATTTTGCATGAATGGTCGCCGAATCGGTGACTCGCTTCACCCACATGCATGTTGATCTTTCTACTGAATATTTCATTCAATGTTTGCATGCTTGATCAATCACTTCTACTTTCACTTAGTGTCACCATGCATTCACTTTTAGATTTTCTGTCAGTTTCTTGTTAGTGGGTCTAGGCAACCTTGGCTCGGACTTTGCCTCACCCAGACAACATTGTGCAAAGTGGAGAAGGAAGGCTCTGTCTTCCTCTCTAGAAATGTACATTTCTACCGAGACAGTGTCCTCCAAGACTATTTTGCACATTTATGAGGGACAATGACTATTGGCCCAGAACATTGCACAATGCAGTCCCTTAGCCTGCAGCCATTTCCAGCTGGAATTGTGCATTGCATAATCCTAGTAGTCAACAGTCAGCTTGGATTGCTCATTGGCAAATACAACAGCAAATCTTGCCTCCCAGATAGCCTAGACTACCTTTTGTGTAGTTTTGGTAGCCAATCACCTAGTCTCCTAGATAAAATTGCACAATCTTTGCCTATCATTCCCCAGGTATGTGTTAAGTCATTCCCCAAATTTTCTTTGGTTTTCGCTGACAGATTTCTTGCCATGCATGTTGCTTTGTCTCTAGATCTTTCTAGTGTTCATCCGCCTCTTAGCAGTAAAAAATCAATGGCCTCCAAGAGAGCATTATCAAAGCACACTGATGAAAGTGCAAATGGAGCAACAGTTGAGCAGGTGTCCGCATTTCTATCGATCTATGAAGATACCAAGCTGTTTCTAGACAAGGACATCAAATTGAAATGGAAAGAGGTCAATGAAGCATTTTTAGGCACTTTTTGGGAAGACCTCAAATACTGTCAGGTGTATATGAAAATTCACAAGTCCAGCTTGTACCGGATTGCATGCACATTCCCTGCGTTCCCATGCACTGACATGATACATTGGATCGTCTCGCACACTGATACCAAGACGATGAATTTGAGCAGTGTTAGCAGGACAAAGCTTGCCACCTTCTAGTCATAGGATTATGATGAGATGTATCATATGTCGAAGCCCATGAATATCGTGGAGACTCCTTTCAGCTTACCCAGTAGTAGTGCAAACTCCAGAGACATTATAAAGAACTAGGTAGAGGAGCCGACTAGATTTAGGATGACACCCAACCAGATCTATAAGATAAAGATACTACGAAAGTTGTATCAATAATTGGTCATATTTTCATGTTGACTATGTGGCCAAGAAAGCATGGAAACCTTCCCACAGAGTTAGGTGATCACGCATGACCAATTGGCTAGAGAGTGTAAACCATGTAACTAGTTAAACATGTTATCTCATTAGCTAAAGGAACAGGTAAGGAAGGCTTAATAGTCACCCGGAGGTACGCAAGCAGAGATCTACATTTCTTCCTACATCTTATATGCAATCTGTGCCCGACAAGAGTTCCCAGGCTTGGAGTGGTCATGGTCATCGACAAAAACTACTATGAACACATATTGTAAGTTTTTGTCTGAATGCAACTTTAGAGGAGTAAGCACACAAATTTCCGATCATTTTGTCACCCCAGTCTACAAGATGATATTTGAACAAGATCCACTCCGCATGTCAAAGAAAGCAATGGAGGCACTTATACACATTGCTGATTGGTATGCCTCACCGTCTAGCATCTTCATACGAATGTTCAACTTGGAGAAGCCTCTGCATGTTCTACCAAAGTTTTCCTTGGACATACTCATCATGCAGGAAGTAGCATATCACATCTCAGCAGGATTGATAGCTAGACTTCACCAGAAGAAGAAGGCACCTTGGCCCGCTATTCCGTTGCGGATTGTGTTATACGAGATCCGAAGTTTCAAGAAAGTGGATGTTGAGGCAGAGTTGATGAAGAAGTATCCTTTCGATCTCCGAAGTTACAATCTGTATGACCCACATTACATTGTGAAATATCACTGCACAAGAGTACAATTCAACTGAATCCACGAGGCGTGTCATTGGGTGGAGGAAGACCCATGGAGATACTGTTACAAGTCCTCCAGACTCAATGAACTTGTTAGCTTCACTGGTGAGTGGTTAGCAAAGCAACATGAAGTAGCATCCCAAAGAGCACCTGCACCAGCAATAGTAGCAGTAGAGGCAAGCATACCAGTGTGTGACAAGGGCAAGAGGAATATTGTTGATCGCATGTGCAAGAATTTACAAGGTAAGATCCTCAGATAGAACACCAAAAGGACACCGCTCACAAATAGATCACAGATCAATACACCAGTATTTTGACGTGGTTAAAACCCTCGGAGAGGGAAACAGTCCACGGCTTGCGCCAACGTGGCTACTACAGGCAATTTATTAATAAAAGAATGAAAATTTACATAAGCTTCTCTCATGCACGGTTAACCTACAAATGACCCTCCATGCGCTTTAAATAGATTTCATGGACCAATGGGTGTCAAGCCACGGATCAAGTGTCGGTAATACCGAGGAGAGAATGAACCGTCGGATCACTACATATCGTGACCGTCGGATTGTAAGTTACAAAATGTACAACGGTAAAGAAACACACTTTACCTAACTCATACCTAACTCTATACTAGACCAAGTTGAACTTAACTATT
>APFE030114922.1:159182-181425 GCA_000404065.3 Pinus taeda | reverse complement strand
TAAAATATAATTTTAATTTTAAACCTTCAATACAATATTATTTGTTTAAGCGTACCAATATTCATTTTATTTTACAATGCAATATAATGGCCCCATTTTCCTAATTTTCATGTGTATAAATCTATGTAATGTGTAAATTGTGGAATAAATGACTTATAATTTTAATTTAATTTTATATGTGAATATGACTAAACATGCGAACTATATAATTTCAATTTTGTTTGATTTTCCAAATACAATTGAAGGATATATATTTTTAAATATTGTTGGCTTTACCAAGTCACGTATGCATATGCACGCACTCTCATGTGAGGAAAAGTGTGTATATGTTGGATAACTTACCCTTGGTCCGTGACAGTTAGTCCTTGGTACTTGAACCTATGGTGTTGGACCATGGTACCTCGTCAGATGTGTTGATCCCTAGTATTGGGTGCATGGTGTTCACGTGTGCTTCTTGTGTGTGATGATCTGTTCTGTTTACTGCTTCTGTTTACTATTCATATGGTCAATGAATTTCCGATGCATTATCTAAAAATCAACATGTAATGGATTATCTGAATCATAAATAATCTGGATATACACTAGTTGCTTTAGACACAATCACGTATACATGCGGGTTCACTTAACTGAAGTAGCGTATATGTATCTAAGTATGGAAATGAAAAATTTTTACTGATCAGATAATACTAATTCATCCCCCCTCTTAGTATTATTTGAAACAATTGGTATCAGAGGAGGTCCTTCGGTAGAAGCTTGATCGCTTGAAGGAGATCCGTGGAACGATGGGAAAGAAGCTTAAAAAGAAAGCACCGAAGAAGAAGAAGACATCTCAGAAGAACTATGACAGTGGGAGAATTGATTGGGGATTAGGCATAAGAAGATCTTCGGATTCAGATGAAGATGAAGATGAAATATCAGGTATGAATTTGCCATCCTCTGATGTTCCAGCTATCTTTCCATATGGAAGAGATGAAAGTGATAGCGAAACAACTGAACTTGCTCTTATGGGTGAACAAGAAAGATATCAAATAGAGGCAGAATTTAGAAGGCTGACAGATAAAATTAGTAATCAACAAGATCTATTTAACAAAAAGGAATATGACTCCAAAGAAGAAGCTACCAAGCTGAAAGCCAATCTAGAGTTATTCAAGGCCAAATATCTAAAGTTGCTAAAAGACCAACAAGAGGAAGAAAGCAAGATAAGGAAGTTTTTCAGGGACAAAAATCAAAAGTTGCATGATGAAGTCACATCTCTAAGAAAAGAAGTTAATGAAAAGATCACAACTATCAAGAATCTCAGTGATAGATCCAGTGATTATGAAATTCTTGAAGCTACGACCCTCTCACTAAAGGGAGAACTTGAAGAAGCCAAGAAGCAGAATAAAGATCTACTCCAAGGTATTGAAAAACAAGAAAACGAAGTTATCAGTTTAAAAGCACAACAGGAATGTGTCTCCAGAGTTCATCAAATGCTGCATGATGTGAATGAAGAACAAGAAAAGGAGATTCTCAATCTAAGACATCATTTAGAAGAAGAAAGAAATGTTGAAGAGAATGTGAAGAAGAAGTATCTTGAAAAGGAAGAGCAACATCAAGTTGAGGTAAATATCTTGGAAGGTAAATTAGAAGAAAAGGATAAACTATTACGATTTCAAGATAGTACTAAAGTCTTGGATGATATTCTTAGTAGTCAAAGGTCTCCTGCTATCAAGACTGGTCTTGGTTTCCATGAATATGCTAAAGGTGAATCTAGTTCACAAGGTGAAGCAAGGAACTCTAAAGAAAAATCTAAAATGATCAACAAGGAGATGAGAGGTCAACCCCATCAGCAATCAAGGAAAGAAATTCTTCAAAGAAAATCTTTTACTCCTCCTATGAATAATGTTGAATGTTATGTATGCCATAATCTTGGACATTTTGCAGCTAGATGCAGAAGAAGAAGGATTCAAGACCATCATGCAGAAAGATCATCACATTCAAGGTACTTTAATGGATATTGTTTTGCTTGCAATATGTATGGTGACAAGGCTGTTGATTGTTACAGGAGGAATATGAAACATGTAAGATGTTATGCATGTAAAAAGCTTGGACATAGAGAAAAAGATTGCAGGAACAAAGTTCATGATAAGAAGAAATCATCAACATGCTTGAAGGTATGGAAGAAGAAGGAAGTTCAGTCAGAAAGATGTGGCACATCACAGGATACTCAGCACAGCACAGTCATAACAGACTCAAGGGGAGCTGAAGGTGTACAACTTCAGTGTCCTAAATCCCATACGCGAGTTTCATAAACGGAAGTCGCATATATACACGATTCATTCACTGCAAAGCTGCGTATATGATAGTATGAGGAAAGGCAGTGGGGGCAGGCTCAGAAAAAGCATTTGATATGACTCAGTCCATTATTTGGTCTATTGGTTACAGTCTGACTGAGGATGTGTGGAAATGTATTGATTCTTGTAAGATGTTTTAGAAGTGTTTTGATCCTAACTTGATGATGAGGATGTCTTGATGCTTTTTGCTAATATATGCACGATCAGATCTAACAGTAAATAGATGACACAGGTTGAGGGGGAGAATATGCTTTTAACAATGCATTGTTGGCATTATGGTCCTTGATGATGATGCTTATATGGCTAAATAATGTATCTTGCTATGATGTGGTTATGAGTTGTCCATGATAAAATCACATATGATTCTTAGGGTTACATAGTTGATGGTCAGATCATATTTGTGGATTGATGGTGCATGATGATCAGATCAGTACTTGATGATGATCAGATCATTACTTGATGATGAGTCTCTCATATACCGTTGTCGTCATATGCATGAAGATCACATAATACAGTTATGATGCAAGATTTCTATAGTTCTTGGCGATCATGTGGATGAGGATTGTTGATGTTGATGACAGTGATGGATACACAAAGCTGGTAGTTGGAGACATGATGATGATGAGTTCTTATCTATATGTTGATGAATTAGTACTCCCATATGTTGATTGATGCAAATATTCCCAAGAGATGATACATGAATGGTCTTGTCGATAAGATGGCTATACACATATGATATAATGTGAATGATTTTATGATGTGGTTCAAAAGGATGAATTGATTTCTATATGCAGACATACCTTGGTACAAGACATTTGTAGGTTGTTGATTTTGGAAATAGTTGTACGCATGTTTAATAAGGAGTATCCATGGATATATGCTTGTTTCTATGGATACAGTAGCATATATGCTAATATGGAGGAAATCAGTGGGCCAGACTCAGGGTGAGAAGGGTCTGACAGAGACCATCTGGAAAAGCTTTATAGGGAGTAGATAATCTTCTATTAATGCATTGTTGGCATTATCTTATAAGGTTTTGGTTCTTGTTCATAGCAGTTGTTGATTTCAGGTGGAACAAAGGCAGAAGGAGAACAAAAAATCATGGTTGCTGAAAAGTGTTTGACAGATGCTATTAATGTTAGTCATTGATGACTTTCATAAGTCTTGCTCTTGATATTTTGTCTCTATATCTTGTATTTCATTTATTATCAAGGTCATGTAACGGCCTATGTTGGTTTCCCCACTATGCCTGGGCTGGATGATGTAATGTTCTTGTTTTATCATGTTTAAACTTTTGATGTATCCCCACTTGGTTGGGTAGATGAGTCAAGTCCCACTTGGATGGGAGATGGATGCATGAGTCTTTTGGTGATAGGAAGGTCTCTTATGATGTATAAGTCTTGGTTCTTCTTAAAGAACATATTTTGTAGATCTTGCCTACAGTTAGGGGGAGCATGAACAACACACTTCAGCAGTGCAGAGACTCAGCATGTACTAAGGGGGAGCATGGACAGATTGGTACACCTCGGCATGTACAAAGGGGGAGCTTATTCAGAAATTTCAGTAGGTACTCGGGGGGAGTATGGACAGCGGAATGTTTATCAAGAAAAGAGAATATCTTGGTCCGCCCTTTGCCCTTGATGTCAAAGGGGGAGAGTGATTTGGTGTTGTTGCCATCAAGTCCAAAGGGGGAGATTGTTGGCATTATGATGCATGTGTCGTACTTGATGGCAACCCTCTCATAGAAGATCATCTCACTTACATATAACTAGATGAATCTACAGAAGAGATATCAAAAGTGACTGAGTGCATGGGATGCAGGACAACTCAAAGGAATTAGATGATAGTTCTAAGTGTGACAAGTTAGCTTTGCCATCAAGTCCAAAGGGGGAGATTGTTAGCATTATGAGATAAGTGTTGTCCTTGATGGCAAACCAAACAGATGAAAATCCATAGTACAGAAGGTCAACAACAAGGAACTGATGATCAGTCTACAAGAATGAAGAGAAAATATATATACGCTAGTTCATTGTGACCGAGGCACGTATACACGCGGATTAGGCTTTACCAAGTCGCGTATGCGTATGCACGCACTCTCATGTGAGGAAAAGCGTGTATATGTTGGATAACTTACCCTTGGTCCATGATAGTTAGTCCTTGGTACTTGAACCTATGGTGTTGGACCATGGTACCTCATCAGATGTGTTGATCCCTAGTATTGGGTGCATGGTGTTCATGTGTTCTTCTTTTGTATGATGATTTGTTCTATTTACTGCTTCTGTTTACTATTCATATGGTCAATGAAATTCTGATGCATTATCTAAAGATCAACATGTAATGGATTATCTGAATCATAAATAATCTGCATATACGCTAGTTTCTTTAGACACAGTCGTGTATACATGCGGGTTCGCTTAACTGAAGTAGCGTATATGTATCTAAGTATGAAAATGAAAAAGTTTTACTGATCAGATAATACTGATTCACCCCCCCTCTCAGTATTATTTCCAACTGTGTTCTAGTGACATTCAAAGTCCGTCACCAATAATGATTTGTAATGATGGATAGTGACCAACACCATTTCATATAAGCAATGGTGATAGACCATCGCCTTCGTCACCAAAACCTAAACGTCACCAAAGGTGGTGTTACCAAAAGTATAAGCGTTATGGTAACATTCGAAGTCCATCACGAATATTGATTATAATGATAGATAGTGCCCGTCACCATTTCATATGAATAATGATTTATTGTGATGGATATTTCATGGCCGTCACTATTGGTACATATATATGGTGACATTCATTGACCGTCACCAAAAGCCACAACGTTAGAAGTATAGATGTTGTGGTCACATTCAAGGTCTGTCACGAATAATGACTATAATGACGGACAATGACCATCACCATTTCATATCAACAACAACGATTTATGGTTATGAAACTTTTAGGGTCATCATGATTGATGCATATATATGGTGGCGTTCGTTGACCATCACCATTCCATATTTTGGTGTGGGTCAAAAAATGTCACCAAAGCTCATTGGTGATGGTCAAAAAAGCCTTTGTCACCAAAAATTGATCATTGTCATTCCATATGGATGTCAGGGCACAATGGAATCAAACTACCAACCTTCTTCTTGTAAAGAAGGTGCTCTTCCATTGAGCTAGCACCCTTTAAAGAATTAGACTTTTAAAAATTAGACCTTGAAATTTCATAAATTGTAAATTCTACAACTTTCAATAAATTAAAGTCTTGACAATATTTTACTAAACAAGCAAAGAAACATCGAAGTTGTAGGTCCCTACCTAATGGTTATGGAAGTTATGAAAAGTGGGTGGAGAGAAAAATAATTATGTATAAGAGAATAAATATGTTCAATTGAATACTCAATTAGAATTGAAACTCTGAAGAAATTTATATAAATGACCTATCACTAGCAAATGCACCAAATATTGCAAAGGAAATGTCATAAGTGGATAGCATATGGAAGAAGAACATTGATGAAGGGAGATGCAATATGTTATAGGTTGAGTGAAAGAAAAATCTCAATGTTGTTGTTTGGTGTTTAGATATCTGAATGATATCTAAACTTCTCTAAAAATGTAACATGGATCTCCATAAACCATGAACGAAATATGATAAATTTTTTTTTATATCTATATATATATATATATATTCCCTTTACATAAACCAACATACAATTTGGAATTTCATAAGTCCGCACTCAAAACGTGACAATGACTGGCAAATAAAAGAAATTGACTTGGACTAAAAGCAGGAGCTTCACCTTCATTCTTGATTCATTTCTATTTATTTTAATTTGACTCGTGACATTCTCTATCTCACAATGAATCAAAATCATCACTAGTATTAAATTCATCCAACATGGACTTTGGCTATCCCATTAACATCTGCATTTTTGTTGCCATGCTTGAAAACTATGGATTTTCTTGTCGATAGTAGAATAAGATGTGTGTTTTCTACTCAAGAACACATTTCTTATTAACCATTATTACCTGACAGAAACATAGAGACAACACAATATCAGCGTACACAAAATCCCCTACCGAAATATAATCATAACTTAGCAAAGAAGTCTAGAAGATGTTCTTAATTAATAAACTTTTTATTTGAAAACACTCTTTATTTAGACTTAAAAAATACTATGTTGTACAACGCTTTTGTCTACTTATTTAGGAAGTTGCATCATAGCATATGTCACATAGTAGTACCCTATAGTACCTAAGTAAAAAGACATATTTGCTCAAGAACAAAAATTAGAAAAGAGCTTTGAAAACTATAAGTTTGTCATCATGCAAGTTGTGCAGGCTATGCAAGTAGCCATTATTTCAGAATGGTTGATGTTTCATCCCTAATAGTTGTTGTGACAACCACAATGAGTTAATGAATATAGCATCTAATTATGTATTCGAGTGTGTAATATTATAGCAACAACAAGGTCTATTTCCCAATATTTGATCTGTCATTAGGCAATCATTGTTATGGTGTTGGGACTATCATACTATATTATGGTTCTTATAATATATTTACATTTAGTAACTCTAACTATATTAAATATAGCTGTTATGTAGTAGTTTAGAGTGGCAATTATAGGGTAGAACTCTAACCTGCACTCTAGGATTATGAAAATCATCCATAGCTCCAACAAGTGTAGGAAAACTTGGTGATGATATCTGTATTATAAATATGGGCCTTGTTTAATGCTTTTTAGCATTACATATTCATAGATTAGAAAAAAAACAAATAAAACTTAATACCATGCACATTGTTCCACTTTTAAATGCCACAACAAAGTATATAAAGCCAATATTAAAATATGCTATGTCCTATTTCAAAAATAAAAATATTTGAGTATGTTGTTTAGAAAAAAAGAAATCCATATAATTATGACAAAGAATGAATGGATATCTATGGATTTCTTGCAAAAGTTTTCATTGAACATAAATAGAATTGTTGGCAAAATTTATTGAAATCATGTCGGGAAAATTACTTATCAAACTGGTCCTAATTTGTAGTGGTTGCTTGAAGAATCAATAGTCATTTGAATCATCATATTATCCTATTTGTGAAGTTAAATAAGGGGAATTGTTATTTCATAAATCAATGAATATTCCAACACTGTTATGAAATTCAATTTACCATATGTTTTATTGAAACCCTAACTTAGGATTGCATGACAAGTGCAATATGAAGAAAGGGACGCTACACAAGGATCTTTTTTTCTCATATTCTATCAAATTCATTTGAATCATTGCCATGTTTTGGAAAATTTATTTTAATATATTAATTCATTCAAATGATTACTGTGTTTTTAAAAATTACAGTATTTCAATATCTAATTTAGACAAAAGCAAATAAATAAAGTTATGACAAACAATGGAAGGATATATTTTTTCCTACAAATTCTTTCTTTTGAAACAAAATTGTTGGGCACATTTATTGGAAGCATGTTGAGCATAGTAGAGTGTCTACAACAATGTAAATTACCAATCAAAGGATCCATTTTTTTCACATTCTATTGGATTCATTAGTAGCACTACCATGTTTTGGAAAATAGTTTTTATTATATTAATTTCATTTACAGGATCACTATGTTTTTACGCATGTGAGAATCTTTGCAAAAACGCTGTATTGAGAAAGGGTTTTATAGACTATATTGCTAAGTATAGCTTGGTTTATAAGTATAGCTTGTTTTATAAGTATATCTTATTGGAATATTTTATAGCCTACTATAGGAAGGAGACTAGTTACCCTATTGTGATCTTCTATGCCTACACTACTTTTATAGGCTAGTATTTCTATTTAATCCTTTTATTCACCAATTATAAAGATGATCCCTATTGTGATATCCATCTATTTTCCTTGTACTCATGAGCACCTTTTACTCGAGACAAAAAACACATTCTTAGACGAACCCTATAGATTGGATACTCTATTTAGCTAGGGTAGAGCTAGAGGCTTGGAGTATTTGGCTCTTCTATTTCTACTATAGTATAGTATTCTAGTAGAGAGTTAGCTCATATGGGTTTATTCTTTTTATCTATTTCGTTGCTCTGCTACATAATTCATTTGCTCTATTCCAAATCACAACACAAAAGGAAGCACTTAGTTTTACTCAAGTGTATTAAAGGAATACAAGCAAGTAGTCAATGCAAGGGGGTTTTAGTCAATATTTTTACCGCTCAGAAACATAGATGAGGAATCTATTAAGAAACCTACACATTGGATTTTTTATGTAGTAAAACATCGTAAATGTAGTTGTTTATACGTATTGGAAGGTACGTAGTGTGTTGGAAGCAATTATATTTTTTAGAGGTAATCATTCTACATAATCCAAGTAAATTTTAGATATTTACTCAATAGTATTTAGTTTATTTCCTCCATCGGTCCTTCCTGCAATAGGGTAGGAAGATACTAAGGGAAGGCTTGTAGGTAATGTTTTTGCCGAGGTAAGGTCAGGTGGGCCCAGGCGATCATTTCTTTGAGCGTTAGGGGCTTTCACATTCCATCAGGGGCAAATTTATACTTGGTAAGCATATATCATATGTGTGCACAGGAACAAGATGAACTAAGGTAAATTATATTCATTAACTATCTAAGGTATATAAGCCTTGTGAGAATAACACCTTGGACAAGCCAAAATCGAAGACATTACAATATTCAAGGGTGTGTCGTGGGGTGAAACGTTGTGATAGAAGTTATTTTCCATAATTTCACCATCCATTGACTTGCTCCTATATATATTAAGGAACACATAGAGAACATTAAGGAAGTCATAATGACCCGTATCTTTCCAATCCTTTAGATAGATTAGAAGGCAGATTTTCCTAATTCACTGTGGACTCGGGATATTACTATTTTTATTCTCACCTAGGAAAGCACTCACTGAAATCATATTGCAAGGTAGAGAATACACATACAATAACATACTAGAGATCTCAACCCATCCTTATTAACTAAGGTGGAGAATCCTAGGGATTAGTTATGAGGTGCCTCTCTTTCCTAAATATATATAGATGCATATTGAAATAGAAAGG
Source organism: Pinus taeda (assembly GCA_000404065.3). Classification (NCBI taxonomy): domain Eukaryota; kingdom Viridiplantae; phylum Streptophyta; class Pinopsida; order Pinales; family Pinaceae; genus Pinus; species Pinus taeda. The sequence continues at coordinate 172,031 of APFE030114922.1, read as the reverse complement.
TCAGGCCTTCAAGGTCACCACACTTTCTATATATATATATATATATATAGATATAATATATATATATATAAAAGGGAGGTCAGCGATTACCTCCTTTATTTTCTACTTCTTAGGTAATATATCAAGATGATGCCTCTCGGTAGTGTCTCCAGTTGCGAAGCATTATTCGTAGAGGTAGGGACGTTTATTCATGGATTCCCTTCTTGCGGACTATGTACCTTCTCCTATTCATATTCCTCTTGTAGACCAAGCACCTTCTCCTATTTTTTTCCTCCTATCCTATTGGTATTATTAATGAGTGATTCAAGGGGTCCCGGGAGGCATGGGTAAAGGGCAGACTTACTAAAATAGTGTAAAGGATAGCCCTAACTAAACTAAGAAGTGTTTGCAGAACCACTAACATACTCATATAATATATATATATATATATATATATATATATATATATATATATAAATAAATAAGTAAATAAATAAATAAATATAAATATATATATATATATAGATATATAAGATATATATATATATATATGGGGCAGGATAAACTTAGATTGACGAGATCTTAGCGTCAACGCCTTACTCTATATAAGTTTACTCCATCCTTAAGACCTTGATATATATATATATATATATAATATATATATATATATAATATATATATATATATATATATATATATATATATGTATAAATATATATATATATATATATATATATACACTTTATTCCCCTAACATAATATAGGGTGGCCGCTTCTTTAATTACATATAGTTAAGGCTCTATACTTGGAAATTTTAAGTCCTAGTTCTTCATATGGTTATGCAAACTTATTAAGTGCCTCTATAACCGAGAGTTTCTTCTAGGTTAGATGGTATTACTTTACAAGCCTGAAGGAAAGGAAAGGAAGCGTTAAGATTTCTCGACCAACAGGAGAGGAAGATAAACTTGTTTTGGGGGAGAGTGTTGTGTGTCCTTTGGAGTGGACTTAGCAATGTCCTTCTTGACTAGGATCTGACAATCATGTTCATGGTGGGTGTCAACGTTACAATAATGGCACTATAGCTTGGGATCAATGTCATAAGTTGGGGCCTAAACATTTTGTCTGGGGGAAGAAGAATCATGTTGGGATGATTTATTGAAATCCTCCTTCCAAAGAGCATGACACTTGGTAGTTATGTGCATGGTTAGAATTTGGATTCCTTTTTAGCTGTAAACAATTTTTTTTTTTTTTTTTACGTTTTGGGTCTTTAAGCTTCCAGTCAAAGAACATTATCCCTAAAATTTTACCCTTCATGAATGTTGTCTCAATAGTAAATTAACCCTTCACCAATCATTCTTAAAAAAAAAAATGAAAAAAAAACTCCAAACATTAACAATCTCGAGGTATTGATGAGCTATCAATCATAGCTCTTTACCTTGAATGACTCTGTACTTTTTAGGCTTCATTTGTGTATGTTCTTTTAAAAAAAGACTGCTCATAGTGTGTATGAGGTTTCTCTAGTATGTGTTTGGAGATTTAGGGGTTTTAAACTTGGGATCTATTATGGACAAAGTTGTCGAATGAGATTCACTTTAGATTTAATGAGTCTTTCAATTTAGATTTAATGATATTTTCACATAATACATTGCTGGAAACATAGTCGTGACAAGAATACACTTGACGAGGCCTCAAAAACATTTCTTGGTTGTTAACAAATAGCTTGAACATCTCTCAGAGGTGGTGGGTTAGTATCTTGGAAAGGAAGGGAGGCAGATTCCACCCATGTTATTTTTTTTGAAAAAGATATAAATAGATTTTTAATTTTAAATTGATGTGATCTATCTAGTGGAAATTTTTTGATGGTTATTTATCTTCCCTTAATTTTATATAATTTCTTGATTTGTAAGAGAGACTTAGAAAATCGTTATACTTAGAAAATCATTATACAAAATTCTATTGTTCCAATGTACCTCATAAAAATCTCATATTCGAACATCCACCAAACTATAGTGAAAAAAATAAGTAGTGAAATTAAATAACTTTTCTAAATTAACCCTCTAAATCTCACTAGGGCAACTAAATACTTAGCCATCACATTTTTTTGTTTCAAATTCTGTTTAAGAGTAACATTTCAAAAAATTTCCTCACCCTCAATTACACTCCACATGCAAAGAATACAATCCTTGACCGAAGGAACCAGAAATTGGAATCCTTACATTCCACATGAAAAAAATCCAGGCCTTAACGAAAGTAACCAAAAATTGGCATCCTTTAACAAGTCATAATAAGTTTTCAAAAAAAATCGAGTGTCAAAAATATTTTTGGCAAGTTTCAACAGACATCACAAAAAATGGTCAATTAAAAAATTTAACCATAAAATGTCATAGGACGGGAAACATTCCCATCAAATTCCAAGCCTTGTTACGTGAGTATCAAGTTTATAGTACACGTATCACTTTTATCACTTGGGAGAATTGGATCAATCATTAGTGTTAACTGTTACATGATAACTTGTTGAGATGACAACCTTTGAGATTAGCCAAGCCTTGCATAAGGTGAAGACCCACACATTTATTCTTTGAGAAGCCACGTAAGGTGCGAGAGGAAGCTCTTTCTTATTGGATTGGGAGGTAATAGACTATGAAACATCATATGGGAGGTTATAAGAATCTCCTAAGAGGGTTATAAGGTTCCTAAAAATTCATTTCTTAGGTCTTTGAAATAAGCCTAAATGTGGGAAATGAGTTGCTCACATGTTTGACATGCAGGGTCATGTTGCAGGTGCACATTGAAATTTCATGTTCACCTCACTTGAGGAAGGTAAAATGCTCCTATGATACACTTGGCTCATACTAGAAGCATGTGTCAAGTTGGAAGGAGGGGCTGCAAAACCTCTAGGATGCACTTGGCTCATGGTAAAAAAGGAGCAGGTCATATGTTTCAAGGTTGGGGTTACAACGTTGAAGGAAACACTTTACTATAAGGTTGAATTGGGTATCCCTGGACAAAATAAAGAATGCAAGAAAGTGGAGAATGAACCAAATCAATATTTGTGAGTTAATCAAATGCGCTCTTTGCAATCTATTAAGGATTGTGACCTTTGGGAGAAAAAGAAGAATGAATCAACTTTTTCAAAATTTATTAAAATGAAGAACCATTTCTTTCTTTCTTCTTTCTCCACACCCATGTGACCAGCCATTAGGTCCCCAGATTCATTCACCTAGGATTTAAAGCATGATAGAGATTTATTCGATATTGACCAACTAACCTCCCATAGCGGCTACATATATCGACCTCACTATATGTATTTTTAAAATCGACAATAGTTCAAACTTCACTAAAAGGAACTTGCAACTGATTCCAGGAAGCAGAAAACACAACCAGTATGCATGAGAAGGGAAGGGAGGGCCCTGCATTTCCCAAATCATAGCTCGGTAGAGATATATATGGATTCACAATTCTTCCTTGGTGCTTATATAGGTACAAAGAGTACAAGGAAATTTAGGAGGAAGGGGAAGAGGAGAGGTCAGAAAGATGGAAGAATTTCTTAGAGACTTGCACTAATTCCACCCAAGAACCTCCCTCAAATACGGTAGCAAGTGAACAACATGGCAAGGCATTTAATAAAGTTCGAAGCTAGTCCCAAATAAGGCATTCCCTTGTAGCTTTAGAACGCTGGTTGAGTTTTGAAAAGAGTAGAACAACCACCTTGACAACACATAAGGATCTCAACCATGAGATCAATGATCGTTCATCCATTAAACTTGAAGTCTAGATAGATCCAAATCTAGTATTTCAAAAGATGATTCAGATGAAAGATTTTATCATGTGGAGGAGTTAGATTCTATCTTTGATGCATTCTCAGTTAATAGTTCAAATCATAGTTACCAAGTTCGAATTTAGATTCGATTCGAAACAATTTTTTTTGACTATGTAAAATTAAATACATAAAAAATTCGAGAGTATGTATCTTACCGGTATTAAAAAAATATTTTAAATAAAGTTTCAAATTAAAATTAAAAATCTTACTATTCAAAAACTCATACTCCTCAAAAATTGTTTTCAATCATATTATGGAAGTTGCAAATAAAATCAGATATTGAGATTAGTAGAAATAATTCATTCTCATTAAAATCGAATGAGATGGAATTAAGATTCTTTCTACATGAACAAGAAAAAAATAACTTGCCTCTAACCATTAGAGTTTTTTTTGTTAACCAACCAATAAATAGTAGTTAACTAGATTGTTTCCTAATGATAGGTTATGAAGGATTTCCTCTAACGACCTCCCCTTACCAAGTTATCTCTGATAGAGGATGAACGCGACATTATGTAGCTCTACAAACCACAAAGGTAATGAAATAACCTAAAATCAAAAGCCAAGACCACTAGCTCCAGGAAACAACCTAACTTAAGGTCCTGATGCAAACATTGGGAGTTCAAACCTATAGAATTGCAATAGTACAATACAACATGAATATGAGCATGAAGACTATAAATCATATCTTTCACCATGATAATGAATTGGGTTTCCTGAAACAGGCCTTTCATAGCAGCCCATGGCTTCCTGAGCCTTCTTGGAGCAAGACCCAATGTCCATTCAGGAATTTCCTTTCACAGGAATCCCCTTTTCATATGAGGCAACACGTACATAAAAGATACTAAATAATAAACAAAATCCCACATGTAAGAAGTGCACACTAAGTTCCATTGTTCAGACCCAAAATGCAGACACATCCTATAAAGAAAAATTCCATAACAGACAAAGTTAATTCTATTATATTGAGACAACCCCTCAGAGTACACTATTATTTCCTCTCAAATTTCATGAAAGGTTTCCTTTCTGACCCTAGACATCATCTCAAAGACATACTTCTAGCGAGGTATTAGAGTATAGAATCTCAAGGATAAGGGAATGAATGAAAGACATAGAGTTAACATACCCACAGTCGTTGTTGACTGGGAAGAAGAAGGTGAAGTAGTACAAACCTAGGTGGCAAACCTATTGATATACCTTCATAGGCAGCCTAGAGATTGGAAGTAAACTTGAAACAATGCCTCCAAACGAAACTCGACTTGTTGGATAAGACCCCGATGATGAGGTGTCTCGCTGATCTCTCCACTCCCATTTATTTGCCACCTTGCACCTAAAGGTGAGTGTGAGAGGGTCGTCAATCAACCGACCACTATCCTTTCTCATTACTTGTCCGGCTATGACACACATCCCATCGGTGCTCGATTATCATCAATCACCCTGATCATGTAGTTGTTGTAATATTTGTTAATGTAAATTATTAATATTATTATTATTATGATTACGATTATGTATAAAAAATATAAGTTTTGGATGAAAAAAAATGTTAAACAATTAAAGCATATTCTTAAATCTCTTGGTCTAACAAAATAACTTATTGCATGAAGAGGAGAGATGTGTAAATTTGATCAACATGGAATTGACACGAATACTTAAAAAAAAATAGAAAATAATGTCGACTATAATAAAAACAAAAATGAATATATATGTTTGGTACGAAGGCTATGTGGTAAAAATATTTCGCTCTTATGAAATGTATAATTTATATACATTATAAAAATATTTCAATACAACACTTATAAACTATTTGAATATAATTTCATATATAAAGAGGAAGATATATACCTCTATATATATATATATATATATGTATATATATTTCAATTTTAGATGAAGAAATGTAATAATTGAAAGCAAAAAAATTCAATTACTTCCCCAAAACAAATTATAAGAGAGATGTATAATCTATTCAATTCTTAACACAAAACTAGTATGCATCATTTCAAAATTATTACTATTAATAAAAAATTCAATGTGAGTAATAGATAAAATATTTTAATGTCAACTCTCTCTCTCTCTATATAATCATTGAAAAAAATAAAATGTTATGATTGAAACAATTCAAATAGTTTCATGGTTATACATTTGGCCCATTTTGTGGTATATTTGTTTACATAAAATTCAACATAAATATGTACAAATGGAAATTTTGTGTGGTCTACACAACCAGAGGAGACTTTCAAGGTGTTATAATCGATTTAAATATTCAAAAATGCAATTTAAATAATGAAAAATGATATATGTATATCATTCTGCAAGGAGGACCAAATAATTTCTCAAACTGCAAATGTTTTTCAAATTTTGCACTCTAAAAAATTTGTACTACAAAGCATTTGATCACTCTAAAAACTTGCTAAATTCAAATCATTTGATTACTCTAAAAACTTGTTAGATTCTTACAAAATTCATGATTAAAATGGATATATACTAATTTAACCTCTTTTAAATATATATTTAAGATAGATGTGATTTTTTAAACACTGATCGGTGGTTTACATTCCCTCTTCAAAGATGGACCACTGACTTTATTCGGACAAATAGCGACTGGAACAACAGGTTTGGACACAACATTTTCCAGCCTTAGCGACTTGGATTACTCCCGAGGGAATGTACCACTCTTCACCACACCATCGGGATTCAAACAACCGGGATACAGACTGATGGGAATCGCACTCTACCGACTGCGCGCCTTATTTTGATGTTATTTGAAATCCTGAGTCGTGAACCTCATTCACTCACATATTCTCGTAGCTTCCCTTCACGAGCACCGATAAAAATAGTAAGTCAGATTCGATCACCAAAGTCGGTACAACAATACGCTCTTAGCGTCCTTAGGTCTCACAACTTTCAATGCAGTAAGCTTATGTTTCATGACTTCATCTTGATCTTGAAAATAGCATGATAGTGTGTCACAATCAATAGGATGGGGAAATGTTTAAAGGTGGTTCTTCTCTATGCTAAATTGAAAATCATTAGTGTTAGTTTATTTTACATAATTTCATATACTTTATTAAGATAAAGCGTTTCTTTCCAGTGCCATAACATATGCAATGTTTCTGTATTAGGGAAAATAAATTCCTTTACATGTTTATTTTTCAGAAGATCTGTAATGGTATTAAGGGTTTGTTTATTTATTATAGTATTTAAAATTTATAGAGATATTAATAATAGTTTGTTTACGTTAATTTTAAAATGATAGTTTAATTTTGAGATATTTTAATTATATTTAAAATAATAAAAGAGAAATTGTGAAAAAACAAATTTGACATAACCTAACAGGAAAAAAATATAATTAAACACTATTTCAAATAGTATCAACTTAAGTCAAATAAAGGATAATTATATGCAATTATTTATATATAGAAGTTAAATAAAATTAATTCAATTTTTAAATATCTTCATTTATATTTATAGTGTTTTGGATTAATGATAAATAGATACACTATTAAATGATTTTTTAGAATAAGTTACTCATTAAAATTCAATATAGATAGTCTCATTTAACTGACCTAAAAAAATATCATTACTTTGTATACCCAAAAGCAATTCATTTAACCAGCTCCTAAAATGAAAATGAAATAGAAAATATCATTACTTTGTACACCCAAAAGCAATTCATTTAACTAGCTCCTAAAATGAAATGGAAGGCATGGAGTTGTAATAATAATGTTTGAAAATGTTATTGTCATGTTTATGACTACTCTAAATGAGCTAAATGAAATATCAAAGTCAAGAAAACGATTCCCTTGTCCTCTACCATTTTTGGAATATATGATAATAAGCTAGAAGAGTGTTTCAAAGAAGTGGGTTGTGTTGACATGTTTCTGGTTAGTATAGTCATCACTCTTCTTCTTTTTCTTTATGTTGATGATATTATTATCTTAGTGAGGATTACTTGTGATATTCACATGCATATATGAATCACACATGATTTATGTTCCAATATTCCTAAGGACTATCAATACTAAGAAAATGAATGTCATGATATTTAAATCCAAAAAGATCATATATGAGACATTTATATATATCAAAAAGAGAACTTGGAGAATTTTTTTCCATACAAATATATTATAATCAATATCCATCCAAGGCTTGACAATAGATTTATAACAAATTTTGATGATATTATTTTCTTAGCTCCTAAAATGAAAATGAAATAGAAAATATCATTACTTTGTACACCCAAAAGCAATTCATTTAACTAGCTCCTAAAATGAAATGGAAGGCATAGAGTTGTAATAATAATGTTTGAAAATGTTATTATCATGTTTATGACTACTCTAAATGAACTAAATGAAATATCAAAGTCAAGAAAATGATTCCCTTGTCCTCTACCATTTTTGGAATATATAATAATAAGCTAGAAGAGTTTTTCAAAGAAGTGGGTTGTATTGGCATGTCTCTAGTTAGTATAGTCATCACTATTCTTCTTTTTCTTTATGTTGATGATATTATTTTCTTAGTGAGGATTACTTGTGATATTCACATGTATATATGAATCACATATGATTTATGTTCCAATATTCTTAAGGACTATTAATACTAAGAAAATGAATGTCATGATATTTAAATCCAAAATGATCATATATGATACATTTATATATATCAAAAAGAGAACTTGGAGAAAGTTTTTCCATACAAATATATTATAATCAATATCCATCCAAGGCTTCAAAATAGAATTATAACAATGAAAAAGGATAAATGGAAGATGTAAAGCTTATTATGGACTTAAAAATAATTGTAAGTTAGGGGATCTTTGGATATGTGATAAAAGAAAAAGCTACTCTTTAAAAATATCATCACCCTTTTATTTTATATGGACATGAGGTTTTAGCGTGCAATATCTCTAGAGAGTAATGGAGGAAGATAAAATAGATCAAAATTTGGGTTGTAGGTTACAGTATAAATAGTAAAGGAAATGCACTTAGTCTTGTCCTCCTCATGAAAGCAATCCTCCCCCCCATTGAAAGCATGACTATGACCAAGTATCTTATGTATAAGAAGAGGTTAAACAACATGGAAGAAAATAAGTTTCCTAAAATTCATTATAACGCTAGCCAAAATCACCTTTTGGTAAATATGGGGATGGCATAAGGAAGCACAATCCTGGATAGACCACAAATGGATAAAGAAGGATGTCATTGTATATCTTAATGATAATATTAGACTTATTACTTCAGTTAAATTTAGGAGAAATTATTGTGTGATAAAGAGATATTCGGGAAAAGGAAACCAATATATCAAAAGGAATTGATCAATCCAAATCTCAAGAATGAAAAGTAACTCTCTATCTTCAGTATTATAAAGAAGAGAAAAAAATTCTTAAAACATAAAAAATTTGTATTCCAAACATCATGGGGTAAAGGCATTGTGACACTAAAAGGGTTGATCATGAAAATAAATCGATCTTATATTGTTAATGTTATAATTAAATGAGATTTAAATTTCAAAATATTTGACTAGATACCAATATTATAATTCAACAAAGCTATGGTAATCGTAAATTAATTCTTTCAATCTTTTTCTATCATAAAAATAAAAATTTTAAAAATTATGTAGAATCTATTTTCTTATTAAAATATGATACTTCATATTAGGCCTTAATGCATACTAATCATAATCATACTAATTTTCTATGATCCTAATAATAATCACATTAATTTTCTTTATTTATAAAGTATACTTACCTTAGACATTTAACAAACTTAATATTAGTATAAATCTATATAAATATAATGTGAATATAGATTTATCATTCTATTTAAATTATGTTTTTTCATTTTATTACAAATAACTTAAATTTAGCAATTACTTAGAAAGATGGAATTTCTTAATTTATAATTTTTTAAGCAGTTAATTCTATTTCATTTATTAATTCTTTCGTATTAACAAATTACACATTAAAAATTTGGTGCTTCTTATTTTTTTGAAAAATCTAGTTAAATATGGATTTAAGCAAATTAATGGTTTTTCTCTCACACATATCTAATTTTTATTTATTTAATTTAATTAAGTGTTAATTTAATATGGATTTAAGCTAATGAATGGTTTTTCCCTCGTAGATATCTATTTTTATTTATTTACTAAATTGTTATTAGTCCCTGCCATCTGGCAATGGCCAGGGACTATAGTAATCGAATCCACGATTTTTAGCATTAATTCACGCAGTTTATACACAGTGTGCGGCTTATGCAACCAGTTGCATATGTTAACTATATGGTAGTTTTTTTCATCATCTTGTTTGGCCTCTTCCCGAAGAGAAAAGGCCAAAAGCATATGTGATTTTCGACTTGTTTTGTTTTCATTATTTGGAAAGTGGAGATTAACACTAGCATTAAAGGACTATTACAATCGAATTGCATTGAGATCTGAGGCGTATGTACACCCAACAAAAAATTTAACCAAAGATTTTTGTACACCTTCATCCTGGTTTCCACTACCACCACCTTGTAACTACCACCTACACCTTTCAATACGGTGACACAAACACTACAACTACACGTTGCATGGTGCTGCCACGAATACTGCAATGGAAATAGGAAGTATGGCTTATAAAAAGCACTATGTCTGCTAATAATTGCAACTGAAATTGTTGGTTCTACCATTTATGTTGATGGAATTACTAGTTCTGCCATGTCCGTTGATTTCTTCTGTGTTGCAGATCACAAGCGTGCTGGCCACGGATCCAGATGCTCCAAATATCGTCGTCTCCTGCTGTTGATGAGATGCAGACCATCCATGCTTAGCGGCTTCGTTGAGAATTTCGAAGAGCATCATGTCTTCCGAATTGTTCTCCTTCAAAGACAACGCTGAAATTTCGGGATTCCACCAGCAGATTCTGCAGACCATGTTAAGTTCTTGAATAACAGCCAGGAGCTGCATCTAACACTTGATAATGTTTACGGTAAGCATAAATTTTCCCTTTTTTTAGTTCAGTGTATGTGGTTCCACAGTTTTGTGGAGAAGTTTGGTCTCCATCAAATTTTTTAGCAAGTTATGTTGTTCAATTTTGGGCAAGAATATATATAGCAGAGCATTACTCTGAACAAGATTTAGCTAGTTAAAAAAAAAAAAAAAAAAGTTCATTTTCTCCAAAATTCTAACTATAATCAAACATGCTATATCCTTATATTTTCTCTATTGTTTAAAAATCACAGGTTCGGGATTTGCATCGAAGAATAAATATCTATTCGGGAACATAAACATGCAAATCAAACTCATTCCAGGAGGTTCAGCAGGAACTGTTACTGCGTTCTACGTACTGTTTTTTGTTCGCTTTATAATATGACATTAATAGCTATTAGACTGTGAATTTTTATAGTTTAAGATGTTGTCAAATTATGGAATTTCAAAAAAAAATTTAAGTAGACATTCATAATGTTGAACTTCATAATTTTATGTCTTGTTTTATAGTACCTTTGTTAGTTTTTTTCTAAACATAATTTATTAAGAGAACTATGCATGTTGTCCACGCATGTCTTCTCATCATCAGGAAGGAAGGGCTATAATTCCGAGGACAAGGATGAGGACGAGATGGGAGAGGGCATCACTTGGAGCACTATGCGCGCGTAAGCGACCAAAACAGGGCAGCAGCGGCTCCTGTCAAGAAGCCCCTTTCGGCCATTAACACGAGCCTCCTTCACGCCTCCGAACAGCTCGTCTGAGAGGTCGAGGTGACACGTCTTTTTCTCCTGTTGATCACACCGTTTCTTTCTGTCGGCCTACATTTCAATTGATAGCTTCTACATCTACTACAAATTCCCCATTTAGAGCATTCCGAAACACCCCAAATGACTGCCCACCTCCCTGCTCTGCATCCTCTCTCACAACCCCTGCTTTCACCAAGAAATCTTCCAATGTCATCTCTCTGAAAGTTCGCTGCCTCGCCTGATTCACCGGCGCATTCCCATTCCCATCAATTTTTTCCTTATGTATCTCTCTCCACACATCATCGACAGTCCTCCTACCTAGAGTCCTGGGTAGAGTCAATGATACCTGTCTCTGCAAACTGCCCTACCTCTGAAGATTAGCACCATTTCCCCCTTCTATTGCCCCCATTGCTGACTACCTTTCTAGCTCTCGACTGAGAAACCTGTACTACCTTTACAACTCTCAATCAGACTGAAACCAACTTTTCGGGGCCGAAGGACTGCTTGCCTTTCATGCTTGGGCAACCCAGCGTCACAAACAGACAGAAAGGTGGGTAACTGGAACGAGAAGGACTTATAGTTGTTATTATTGCAGGACTTCCGCTCAAGGAATTGTATTTACACCTGGAACAACTAGCTCTCATGCTGCACCTTTAGCTACTCATGCATCTTATTATTGCTGGATGATATTGTTGCTGGATGATCTATGCATGGATCTGGAACAACAACTTTAACTAATACCTCCGCAGAGCACATCTGGAACAACACCTTTAACTACTACCTCCACCTTTACGGGATCGGTTAGTGAAATGGTAGCTGGCCCATAAGCATAGCGATGAATGATGAGCATGACAACGAATGAGAAACATAGTCCCAGCACATAGACACATATCATCCCCTCGCTAGCCCACACATAACTTACTAAAAATTGGAATTTGTGCTGCTTGACACCTGCAATGCAAAAGACACTTGTGATTCATTCAGACACCGCGTATAAGTAACATCGTAATCATCGATTTATAATTGATTTAATTAAAAAACTTCTTCTCTCTCTTGTTGAACTAACACGGAGAAGTGAATCAAAGTAAATATATAGTTGCGTCGGGTCCCTAGATACAGATAATAAAAAATTCCCGATGTAGATGGGTTTGCAGTGGTGGAAGGCTAGGTCTCGCATCGAACAGAGGCAAAGGATTCCTAAAATTATGTTTATCATGCGACACTCAAAATTCATGGGCAGACAAAATACCGCCCCCTACGAGATACCATCTGATCTTTTGTCTAATTGCTTGTCCCGATCGAGGTTAGGGGGTTAGCAGGGTGGGACCGCTTGTGCAAAAGAAT
>APFE030114922.1:135620-158801 GCA_000404065.3 Pinus taeda | reverse complement strand
AACTATGTTCGTCAACCAAGTAATATGGTAGTTTAAAAATAGAATTGGCACAATACTTATGGGTTAGACTTTGATGAATATGACCTACTATTTCAGTAAACCCTCAATCTCCTTATAAAGAAACCCCTCATGATTTTCCTTGATCCTCTGTAAGATTCGAGCCTGCAACACTTGCCCAACAAAAGCTACATTAAATTTCAAATTGCAGCTGATTGAGTTGCAGTCGGACCATCGAGAGTACCTGAGTAATAAATACTTTGCTTCCAACACTGATGTCGAAAACAATATATTAATAATGTCTGTGGGCACGTTAAAGATGGAAATTTCTGTTTGTTTGCTTCTGCATTTTAAAATCCCTTTAAATGTAAGGACGGGGAACACAAAAATACATGACAGGTGCTATCAAGGCAGTATAGTCTAAGAAGTTAGAATGGAATACCAATTTCCCTCCGTTCACATGGAGCTGCCACCATGGATGGATCTGCTAAATTATAGCTCTTATCATTTGCATTACACATTATATTCAAAATCCATGGTACTAGTTAGTGTGTATGGAATTAATTAAAAAACAGGAAGTTGTCATCCTTTTCCCGCTGCCCAAGAAAAAACATAGCTAAATGTAGCAAGATACTTTTATCAGAAAAGCAACCAACCACTTCGACCATGACTCGTCATGTGACTTATAGTGCGGTCCTGCTCATAGTTTTTGTGTCAACTGCAAAATTCACACTGTGCTCTATTCTTCCTTCCTGCTGGTGGCCTCCGTTGCTACAACATCTCACAAGACAGGATTAAAGCCGAACGTAACTACTCAACCATAGAACGAGAAGGAATTATAGTTGTTATTATTGCAACACTTCCGCTCAAGGAATTGTATTTACACCTGGAACAACTAGATCTCGTGCTGCACCTTTACCCTCTATTTGTAATGAGCATAGAGGCACTCATAGTTTACCAAGCTTACTCCATTTCAATAGAAAATCTAGCGGTTTACTCCATTTCAATAGAAAATCCAGTGGTTCCAATCCTTCCTTCTCTTTGACTTATGGTGCTACCCCGCCTTTGCTTTTGCTGGATCGGCTGAGTCAGCATCTTATGAATCTACAGCTTCACCCACATCAACTACTGCCTTCGCCACTTACTTAAGCTTATTACTTCGCTTCTTGTGTCCATGCTCCTGGATCACTGTATTTTTCTATATAGAGCTTTCCAGCTCAAGGTAGGGACTTGCTTCCATGCAACGCCCCTTGTTTAATATTGATCTAACTAATATTTTTAAACATTTTAGTGTAATCTTTTGTTATGTTCATTCTTGATAACATCTTCCATATAATGTAAAACGAGGGGATACCCTAATGCAATTAAATTTTTTCTCCTTGACAAAATATTTAATAATTATTTGTTAATATTTAGAGATATAAAAAGAAAATATATTTATTAAATAATATAGTGCATTGTAAAGGCAATGTTATTCATATAAAACTTAAAATCATAATAATAAAAAACAACATTAGTAAAAAAGATTAAATTAAATTTTTAAAGTGCGACTTGATATAAATAATATTACTATATAAAATATGTAACATCTTGAGGGTAAGAGGCATGTGTGAGTATAAGTAATAAATATTAGCTTGAACATGCAATGAACTAATTGGATCCATCAAGGCTCAATTACAACTCTTTTAGTACAGTTTTAAGACAATGTCTCTTGAAAAACGATGAAGGAACCTACCCATATCCAATATATTCATCTACAAAACATTCTCATATTCAATTTTGTGCCTTTGTTTTGCAATTAGGACCAAGTTACGAAATGTAAAAAGTAATGACTTTGGGGTAAATGAAAAATCCAATCAACTCGAGCATGTCCATCTATAAATCATCTAGATCTTTAGCTTATGCTTTTTTTTCAACCATTGAAATCAAGATGCAAAATATATATGCAATATATTTTTTTTGTGTTCCATCTATAAATCATCTAGATCTTTAGTTTATGCTTTTTTTCAACCATTGAAATCAAGATGTAAAAGATACATGCAATATCCTTTGTTTTTAATGGCATATTACAAGGCTGATGTAGTATACTTATATGATTTTTTAATACATTGGTTTATGTAATGAATAATTTTATATTTATTTCCTTACAATAAGTCACAACTGTAATCAATAAAAAAAATAATCATTTATAATTTTTATTATTAATTTATTTTTAGGGTAGTTTAAATGAAGATGGAGAATTATTAGGGTGAGGAGGTTTGGTGTTCAAATTTTCCCAATTCATATTGTGAATGTAGAATGGGCCTATGTATGTGCCTATATTTTATAATGCTAAAGGTTAGAATCGACCCCGTGTCACGCAATCACGATAGTAACCTAGTTATTGATTCTTTGAATCACGACACAATTAAACTAAAAATAATTATACATATTTTTTTAATAAAAAAATAATCATAGATTAAAAAAAGAATTATTTTATATAGATGTACTGGGTCTAATGGTTAAGAGAATGTGTTTCCTCCTGAGAGGTTAAAGGTTCAAAACCAAATGACATAGAGTATGTATGACTTCGTAGACTTAGCGATGAAATTGTCTCGCTTGGTAATGATCTTAAAATTGGATATCTATATATATAGCTATGTATTGCTAGCAAAATCAGTTGTTGATGTGCCTCATCAACAAGGAGACCAAGGATCAAACCTCATGGGGGTGTTTGTACCATGGAAAATTTTAGGGGCTAATATTCGCAGATGGGATAATTTTCTATGATTATTCCAAAAAGAAGATTCACCAATTTCCATTTTTCCGAAAATCAATTCGCCTTAATTTTATGGAATAAAATTATTTTATATTTAAAAATTTCCAAAACTTTATAGAGACTATCATCAAAACTTTATAAAGCCTATATAAAATCATTAGAAATTCGAATGTTTTTATAAAATTACTACCAATCATTGTACAATTTTCATATTAGGGTCGATTAATAAGATTCACCAAGATTTCTAAACTTTAAAATAAATTTCTATCCTTAAACTTTTTCATGGGTTGTACGCTATGCTAGGGGGAGGAGACATGCTAAAAAATCCAGTCATCATAGGGCTGGTGTGGCCTAGTCCAAGTACGATATCCGCATGACTTTCACAATGTAGATGCCCCTCATTCACGAATCCTCAAGCCATAGGTCAAGCCTGAAAGATCACAGACAACTCGACAAATATATTTATAATTTAATTTCAAAATTTTAAAAATATTCACCTAGAATATCATAATTTTATTCAAATTTTTTAAGATAATGAAATATATAAAATTATAAAATTAGATTATTTTTAAATTTATGTTTTAAAATTTCTATCTAAAATCATGTTTTTAATTGGTTTTGATTTGGTGATGTTGTTACATTAAAATCTTTGAAAAACAAAAGTAACTGTTGATTTTTAAATTAACCCTTTTTCTATTTTTCTTGTTTTCTAATTTCTATAGATGAATAATAGTTTTCTTTATAAAATATAGGACATTGAATAATGCTTTTTAAGAATGCTTGTTTATTCACAATTTTAGTAGAAACATTGTGTATAATAATAATTCTGATGTAATTAATTTGAAAGAATTGCTTACTACATTGAATTATAATATAAACTAGTGTTACATGGGTTTTCCTTCTTTAGATGAGATGACACTTGATATTCACTTGGGGTATATTGATGAAAATTACGGGTATATTGATGAAAAAGAAAAATTAACAGAGAAGAATCCACGCATTCATGCTTCGTATGAACATAAAAATTGAATTCTAATTTCTTTAATTTAAATTAATAAAATGTAGATATGTGTATCTCAAAATGTAACACTTTTGACCAATTTGTGTTGGTCGATGTTGTACATTAGTGTTCATGAAAAAGTAGATAGTTTGTTTAGTTATGTGGAATTTGGGTGTATGAATTGTGATTCCTTAAAATATTATAAATTATGGGATGGTTTTGATTTACTAATGTAAGTATATTCATTGGTTGAAGGTATATGATTTGTTGATTGGATTTTGCAAATCGATAATCACTAATGATGTACTCATCTTAAAAACGTTAAGGTTTCATGTGCGATTAATTGAGCATTTCAATGATTTTATCGAAAATGGAAAAGTAGATAGCTTGTTTAGTTATGTGGAATTTGGGTCTACGAATTTTGATTCTTTAAAATATTATAAATTATGGATGGTCTTGATTTACTAATGTACGTATATTCATCGGTTGAAGGTATATGATTTGTTGATTGGGTTTTGCAAATCGATAGTCAATGATGATGTACTCATCTTAAAAAAATCAAGGTTTCATGTGCGATCAATTGAGCATTTCAATGATTTAATTGAAAATGGAAATGTTCTCTCACTTATTCCAAATACATGTTATATTATTTGTATACCGACATTGCTAGTGGATATCATCCCTTGAGCTTTGTGGCTTCAACATATTTTCCCTTACACATTGTTTGACATGTTATGTTTCTTTTATCTTTTGAAAGATATATTGGAGATCATTGTGATACCAATTTGCACAATGTAATAAAAAATAGGGTCACGTCATTTATTTGATATGTTTATTGGAGATTACTTGTATTCTTCAGCTATTTCGTAGATGGAATAATGTGCTTGATGTTTCATTCTGTGCCATGGTGTTTCAAAATGGAAATATTTACTTACATTGTTTTCTTACTTAGTACATAAAATAATGGACTTCATGTTTCATTCTTTATTATGATCTTTCGAATATTGTGTACATACATATATCTTAGTAATTCAAAAGGTTGGTTATTGTTATTTTAAGTTATTTGCTACTTTTAAAGTTAGTAAGGATTAATGTTGCTAGACTATTTTACTTGTTTGAGAATTAAAATTTAAAGTTTGAATAGTTTTGAATTTCTTTGTAGAAATGTCAAGTGAGGGAACAAGCAAGCGCATTTTGAAAATGCCTCGCTCTCCTATTTTGCGTGAGAGAGAAAATAAATATCAATGACAATGTAAATAAATTTGTAGTAAATCCATGAATAAGAGTCGCATAACAACAAAGGAAAATAACTTCAATCGATTGTCAGAATGATGAAGCCAAAAGTATCATGTGATGGAAAGAATATTTCCTTCAAATCTTATTTTTCTTGGTAACTAGCATCTCTCAGCATAACTCTATAGACAATATCGTCACTCTTATAGAATCTATGCATACTTTTTGTCTTTGGGACAACAAGTATGCTTTAAGTATATTTCTTTCAAAAGTGTTTATACATTTCAATGTATTATGTTTATTGTCTTTTGTACCTTTTATTTTATCATGTTGTTTTGCAGAACAATATTCCAATTAATATTGGTCCGGAAATAAATTTAGAAACACAATGGCCTTTATACTTTCCTCGAGTCAAAGTTTGAACATCTAACTGTCAAGAATGTATATATGTTTTCTTTCTTTGATTTAGTATTCACGCAACATTTTAGGATTTAACATTTAACTTGTGTCATTTAACGTTTTCATTTTTATTTTTTTCGTAAGAAAAACATAATCAGATGCAACCAATTTAGACAAATCCATTTGCATCATTTTATGGAACGAAGTGTTGAAAGTAATTCCCCGATTGAGTAGCCTACTTCATATATTTCTTTACTTGCAACGCTCATTCATTGGGAAAATGAAAGTGCTTCGCTTCATTTTATTAGGGGCATGATTGAAGTTCAAGAAAAGAATTGGTCCAAGATTGATAACTTGTCTATTATGAAAATGTTCCAAGTATGTAATGATTGTTATCTCATTATACAAGAAGGTTTTTATGGCATGAAGGGCCTATTTGTAAAAGGTCTAAGTGTGAGAGAGGCTCCCACTATTTCTTTCTTTTCAACAACATGAATCCTGGTGAACAACCTCATGTTCAAAGAGTTCTAACCCAAGTTGAAGAGATGCTAATAATGTGAGTTAATCCAATATTACAAGTGACACATGTTTGTGGTAGGAAGTATAAATATAGTGGGTGCACA
The DNA here is from genome assembly GCA_000404065.3 of Pinus taeda. Taxonomy (NCBI): domain Eukaryota; kingdom Viridiplantae; phylum Streptophyta; class Pinopsida; order Pinales; family Pinaceae; genus Pinus; species Pinus taeda. The sequence goes on along the minus strand of APFE030114922.1, from coordinate 152,791 downwards.
ATTAACTTTCCATAACATACATCTTTGATTACAAAGAAGCTTCATTCACATGCTTAACAACTTGATTTCGTAATTGTGAGGAGACGTAGTGTAAACTCCAAATATTAAGAATGTTATGTCAAAAGATAGTGGGTGATGTATGCATTTCTTTACAAAATTCAGATAGATAAATACTACACAGATGTTGAACTTGAAATGGATTTAGTTGTTGCTCTCCTAGAAATGCCAACTAATGTTTCTAGTAGGCCACAGTGGGTTGACATTGATATTTATGAAACATTGAGAGCCAATGAAGAGATTGAAAGTTGGGGCCTTAATTGTTTTCACTCCCATCCATATTCTTTCGTCTCTAGCTTTCGCAACAAAAGGAGGGAAGTTGATCAAATAAGAATATTCATAAAAAATCAAGATTCTATGACTGACGAGCATTTGGACTAGCCAGATATTAGTTCATCTCCCATAAATGAATACAATATTGAGAGGTTGTTACACATGGAATTCCCTACTCTATTACACAATAGTGATGCATATTGGTTGCATACATGTATTTATAACATTGAAATGCATGAATATGGTTTACATATACTTAGATATTTTGATCAAATATTTGGAATCCATCCTTACTTTCAATATTTCTACTTGAACATGATTATGCATGATCACAGCCAAGGAACACCTTCCTTCTTTTTGAAAAAGATTTTTCATGAAAATACACGTACAACTATTCAAGGTATGCATCAAAAACTAAATCATTTACCCATCAATAAATTAGTTGAGAAATTAATTCATTCTAGTTCTTCTCTTAGGGGTACAAAAGTGTATTAGACAATGCGTGATTATGAACTCAATACCGTCATTATGTAGTAGAGTTTCCCAACCTTGTTTTCTATGTTAACTATGGCCGACACAAAGTGACATGATTTGCATAGTCTTATGGCTTCAAACACACATTGTCATCCATGAATGAGAATGCAAAAAAAAATGAAAATGTTATTTAGTATCTGAATATAGTTGCGATGTATATGCACCAAACATTCAATTTATTTTGTGACTTAGTTCTTCTGAAATATCTTGGAGGCAAATAATTTTGGTATATGTTTGTGCTTGTTGCTTTTTTCTAATTATTTATTAATTTGGATCAATATTTTGTTGCTTTTATTGGCTTATATATCTTATGTACATTTTTTTTGTTAGGTAGGATTGGTAACATAGAGGCTCAGCACGCATCCATAGTTTCCTATAGTTTCCATGTGCACCAAATATGGAAATATTGAACTGGCCGAACCATTTAGATGTCAATGTAGCAAATAACTGCTCTGAAAAATATGTAACAACCTGGAATCCAAGTGACATCCATCATTCAAATGTGATGATTTCTTGAAGTTTGAATGATGATCTATGCCTTTTAACACCTCGATATTTTTTTCTTGGAATCCTCATGAATATTATGAGAATTTGGTTAATCAAGTCCAAAGAGCTACAAAATGTGATTTTGGTTCCTATTTACAAAAAGAGGGGTCTCCTTTCATGTCGCTACAATGCTCCATGGCGGGTTTGTGATTAGTGTATAGTGTTCATAGATGATGAAGTGAAAAGTAAATATAAACCAGCATGTAATGATGATTAATTGAATGTTCATGACATTGATATCCTCACAATGTGGCAAGCAAATGTTGATTGTCAACCAATTGTTTCTTGACATGTATTTTTAAAATATGTTACAAATTATATTTCAAAGGTGGAAAAAAGATCTGAATGTTATCATGAAATATTGACAAGGGTTGATATTGCAAGTGGATGTGAAGTTCGTGTGCTTTCTACATATCGAAAGTTTCCTTCAGAAACACTTGTTAATCATGACATTAGAGCATAAGAAACTTTCCATATGTTGTTAAAGCTACCTCTTATTATACGTAGTAAAAAAAAAATCCATTTAATGTTGGGAAGAAATTATTCCAAAAAGTATTAATGCATTTCAGTGAAATTTCTTGCCAAAACACTTTTGTTCATATTTATCAAAGCTGACACTATTTTCAGGAACATTTATTTTCTATAGAAACAACAAGACCATGCACATTTGATTGCAATCATTGGGAACATCCATGGATACCAGAAGTGTGCACACGGTTTTATGCTATTCCCAACGAGGATTTGGAAGAGTTTGAGACATTTTCTTGGATTAAGTTGCTTTTGTGCAAGCCATTTCATGACATAGCTTCAAATATAGGGATTTCAAGTGAAATTGTCATTGAGAATTGGAAGAATTTAAGATATCGTGCATGGCATGTTGATCGAGCTCCTTTTTCAAATGAAGCTAATGACGAATATGTTGATTCTTGCACTCATGAATATGGTGTTGATCAATATTCTATTGAGTGGCAACTTCTTTCGTGAATAATTCCTCCAAACAATGTTTATATTTCTAATCTTGAAAATATTGGTCGAGGAGAATTTGATATTCATTATAATTGGTAGGGAATTATGGTGTCAAATGATATTATAGAATAGGCTATTCGTTTTATAAAGGATTCTCATTCTGTGGGTGTTTTTAATGTAAACTCAACTTGGGAGACAATTTTCTGACCATCTTCTTTATCAGAGAAACAACGAGTTGCTTTTGAAATCACTTTATGCCATTCTGTTGATAGTGATAACCATAATTCTCTAAAAATGATTACTCAAGGTATGGATGGAACTATAAATTGTGCTCTTATTCACTATATTTTTCATTCTCTTTCTACTTTAGAAATGAATGATAACAATCAATTGTTATTTCTCACTTCAACTAGTATAGCTTCTTTTAATATACATGGAAAATAATACACTTTTCTTTGAAAATTTCTATCAAAGATATGAAACCACTGAATGGGTAGGCTCTAGCAGTGTTTCAAGAATAAATGAGGCACATTTGATATATATTCATTGATGAAATGAGCTTTATAGGTCCAAGGTTATTCATATAGACAGATTATCATTTGCAGAAGCATTCCTCGATCATAAAACTTTGTATGTAGAAAAGAGGGAAGGTGTTGTGGTGAATCTTCAACGTTGTTGTGCCTTTAAATAAATTTTCTAGGAAACAAGGAGATGATCCAAAACAATCCTCTTTTCGAAAATTTTTGACTAATATTAGAAACATATAACTGATTCTACATGATTTGGATCTTCTAATGTCACATGCTGATAATTTCTTACCTCCAATGAAAAGGGTTTATGTTATGCAGTGGTTCACTAGTTTGCAACAAATAGTTTGGTGAGTTTGCAAAACCAGAAAATGATAAAATCATTAAATTCTCCAATTGCAAAATGTGTTGTGGAACATATGAGAGGAACATAGGTAGTTGAAAGTGATGACACTATTTGGTAACATGAAGTATTATTATTTCATGGAAAATGTGTTAGGCTAACATATAATTTGTGGGTAGAAGATGGGTTGGTCAATTTTGCACTTGGATATGTTGAAGATATATTCTATATGTTTCGTTAAAAGCCCACTCAAGTTCCACTATTCACTATAGTTATTTTTTAAAAGTATGCAGGTGTTCCATTTGACATAGATTATCCAAACATTGTGAATATAAAACCTATTTTTAGACGAAATATTAAATAAATACCATTGAAAATGGCATGGGCCCTCACTATACATAATTCACAAGGCCTGAGTTTACAACGAGCTACTGTCAATGTTGGAGATAAAGAGACGCAAGGTTTGACATTTACAACTATATCAAGAGTGAAATCCGTAGATGGCTTATGAATATCGCCACATTTCTCTTTCCAACATTACGCAAAGTTGAAAAAAATGTGTATGTTACACTTGGGAAGAAAGAGGAGCAACGATTGAAATCGTTGTCATTGTAACGTGTATATGCACAATAGATTTGAGTGGTCTATCATAATTTTGAAATTACGCGATTACCTTTTAATGCTATCTATTGTGACTTTCAACAGTTTCTGTAGATAGCACTAAGCTATTCATTGTATTTCTCAATAATTTCAATTGATTTTCCATTAATATTATCGCATTTATTAAATATTTTCTTAAATGTTCTTGAATATGGTTATATATTTCATCTTTATTTTCAAAATAATATTTCTAATGTTAATACATTAATATTTTCCCATATAAAATTCTTATTTTCCCTGTAATGTTTAAAATGAAGATTGTATCCCTTCGATATGGTTATGTTACAATGGAAATATTAATGTTTAAAACGAGAATTTTATCCCTTTAATATGGTATTGTTACAATGGAAATATGGATGATGTTGGTGTTCATGTTGACGTGTTTTTATTGAGTTTGATTTGTATAAGTTGAATTCAACTTACTATTCTTTGTAATGCCCTTAAGTTTTAATTATATTACATATATGTTTATTTTTATTTATTTGTGAAAAAATTGTGTTATTGGTTTCAATTTGATATATCTATATATATATATATATAAAATATTTTTTCTCATTGACACACATATATGGAAAATAATGATGTTGTATATTACGCCTCAACAATTCATTCTCTTACTCAAGCAATAAATTTTGTAAGGTATATCGAAAAAAGGATTGATAGAAAAGTTGGGTTTCATCCTAATTTTATTGATAAGCACTTGTGCATCTTAAACAAAATGAAGTCAAATTTGAAAAAATTTCTTCCATGTGCATCAAAGAGAATCTCGAAGAAAAAAATAAGATATTGGTTGGAAAGGCAGAAGGAACATTACAATGTAGATTTGAATTGGGGTTTCTTTTGTCATGGATCTGGTTGTGTTTTGGAAAAGGTTGTTTAATATAATATTCATAACATGGGTTTATTTTATTTTGTAAGCTTGGTAGGACCTCTCTTTCCATTACCTTTCAAAATTAGGCAGATTACATCCATGTGCTAAATGGATAGGTCGCCTCAACCTGCCTTGAGAGAAACCAGGTCTGTTGACCACTTGACAACATGATAAGCCATCAAAAAACAAAATAGAATAAATCTATCCAACCATGCTAAAAATGTCGGATTTTATTTATACTTCCTAACATATAGATATCTATAAACATACTGGAAGTACTAGATAGACAAAAATGTTGCATACACAAAAAGTAAAAACAAAGGTGATATACCAAACTGGTCATTGCCAGCTGAGTCAACTTGGGTGAGGTCCTTTTCACTTTACCGGGGAAGTTCATATTATGGAATGCATGGGATGTGTTCCTCTATGTGGCTGAGGTGTTCATTTTTCTTTTGAAGTTGGAACATGATTTACTTAAAATCCTCACTATAATCTGGGAAAGAATTTGTTGCCATGGTCGAACCTGAAGGAATGTGCTCCAAGGCCTTGACCAGAAAGCTATTCATCCGCCAATACAAGTGTAATTTCTTCTTGTACTGAGAATTACAACCATGATAGTGCCCAACATCAGACACCAGGGTCTGCCAGTCATCCATGTCAATGTACAGAAACCAAACTTTCTTATTTAGCTCCCCTCCCCATCGAGCTATGAACTGATGAACCACAATTGGGCCCGCATGATATGGAGTGGTTTATTTATCAATAATCCTAAAGGTGGTTATTCCCATGAGATTTTCCAATATAAGTACTCATAGAATGGGATGTTGTGGTCGCTTTGGTCTGCTTCCCTAGATCATAGGAACCACTTCTGGTCTTTCTTCTCCCAAAAGTAATGCAAGCCAGAGTGCTTATGATGAAGGAATTACAAGACATACTAAAACCAACTAAATTAAAACCCGAAAGCCAAGCTAGAGTAAGACAAAACCTAGGAGTTGAGAGATTCTAGGGGTCACACCTAGCTGGGGGAGCTGCCATGGTGATCAAATGTGAGAACCATGACCCATACAAAGCCCAATGGTATCTCCTTTTGCAATCCAAGCCCGTGAAATAGGAGTAATCCCAAGGCTCATAGACATAAGTCAAACGAAATGCAAACCATATCATTAAAAACCAAGCCATTTCCATGTCGGGAGGTTGATAATATAGTGCCACGATCACATATTACCAAAGAAAAACTTAAGCGAGTGCTGTAATGACATATCCAGAGAGACCATGGGTGGCCCATAGGCCTTACCAACAACATGCCCATGAGAGCCAACAGAACTTCAGAAAACATAAACATGGGAATATAAAAAGCAAAATAACCTTCATACAATTCAGTAACAACAAGACCCTCTAATAGGGAATACATCTTCCATACTAACTTATTCACATCGCATCCCTTCTTCCATGAAACTGTAGAAAATAAAGAAGAGCCATGGAAAAGAGATATGTGAAAATTAGGAGAACATACCTAAGGCTAGTGACCTGAAACCACTGCAGAAGAACCTGAGCCGTTTGAAATACCTCCACGTAATTCTTCAACACCTGCCAAACTACTATACTCCAATACTATGCTAAAATAAATCGCAGGTAGAGTGACGAAAAATTTAGTAGCTTTCCATGTTTTCATTCTATTATCACCTTCCCACCTTGCATTGATTGCAATCATATGATCTACCACCCCTCCATGCACTTCATGCATGTGGGGGGTGGCGTAGGGGCACATTGGGATTTTTTGAACACCTATTACTTGTTTATATGAAGAAGATTTTACCACTCACACCCACATCAGGGAATCTCATGGGTTTATTAAATGGTTGTGTTCAAAATATTTCTTTTAAGATTTGAGTTTAAGGTTGAGAAATTTGAATGGTGTTCAAATGTATCAACCATATTGGTCGATATAAATGTTATGGGTTTATAGTGGACCTATAATCCTGAGCCATGCTCAACCATGCTTTGTAATATTAATCCCCTGCATGTTTAATATTAATTTCTTGGGTCTACGAATAGCTTGGGTTTAGTATTATTTTCCTTCGTTTATAATGCATTGGGTTTATAATATAAATCCCTTTGCTTTATTAATCCCTTATATTTGTAGTATTAATCCCTTGGGTTTAGAATATTAATAATAATGTTTATAACATTAATATTAGGGTTATATTCCAAGTGTTCTATATTAATCCTAGGGTTTAATGTTATTACTTTGGTTTTATAATTTCTTGGATTTTTACTATTGAACCAATGGGTTTACTAATCCATTAGGTTTGTTATACTAGTTCCAACATTTGCAATTTTAATCATAAGCTTTATATTTATGGGGTTCAATACTTAACCCGTAGTTTATAATATCAATTTTGGTGTTTATATTGCTATGCTTCAACTTTAATCATAGGGTTTAATGTTATTCCCTTGGGTTTTAATATTAGTCACTTGGTTTTATAAATCCCTTGGGCTTATAATATCAATCATATCATGTTTAATCCCTTTGGTTTATAATATTAATCTGAGAGGTTATAATCCCTTGGGTTTATAATATAAATCCTTGGGTTTAATATTGTTCCTTTGGGTTGAATATTAATCCTAGTATAATGTTATTCCCTAGCGTTTATAATCCCTTATTGTTTCTAATATTAATCCAATGGGTTTATTAATGCACTGTGTTTATAATATTGATCCTAGGGTTTCTAGCATTAATCATAGGGTTTTTATTCATAGGGTTTAATATTAGGCCTAGGGTTTATAATATTAATCCTATCATTTAATGTTATTTTTTAATATTGTGACATTGGAATGGTACTGAAATGTATCCAACGATGCAATATGGAAATCATCCTCACAATGTGACAAGTATTGTGACAACCTTTATCACAATGATACATTACATTGCAATTTATTCAATGTCACATTGCAACATTGAATAAATTGGGGTTTAATATTCTTTTCTGTAATATTGGTTTTAGGGCTTAGGCTTTATTATGGTTTATAATATTGGGATTACGATTTATAATCGTATGTTAATAATATGAATCCTAAGGTTTTTAATCCCTTGTGTTTATAATATTAATCCTAAAGTTTATAATGCGTTGGGTTTATAATATGAATCCTTGGGTTCAATATTGTTCCTTTGGGTTTAATATTAATCCTAGGCTTTATTGTTATTCCCTTGGGTTTTTAATCCCTGGGGTTTTTAATATAAAGCCAATGGGTTTATTATGTCAATACCAAGGTTTCTAATGTTAATCTTAAGGTTTATATTCCTAGTGTTTAATATTAAGCATATGGTTTCTAATATTAGTATTAGGGTTCATATTCCTATCATTTAGTATTAATAATAGGGTTTAATGTTATTCCCTTGGGTTTATAATATTAATATGTTAGGTTTATAACATTAATTTGAAGGTTTATAATATTAATGTTATGGTTTAATGTTTATTTTAGGGTATATAATATTTATCTTAGGGTTTATATCCCTTAGGTTTATAGCCTTAATACATTGGGTTTGTGACAAATATTGTGTCAATATGAAAATCAACCATTGTCACACCATTGTCTATCTTAGCTACCACAATAAATGTATCTATATAATCAATATCTTATTTTTAAGAGTACAATTTGGGAACAAAATGGGATTTATTTTTATCAATTTAACCATATGATCTATAATTATTGTTATAAACCCATTTAGTACGAATTACATATTTTCCTTTGGGAAATTACACCAAGTCCCAAGTGTCATTCTTCACCAAAGCATTAAACTTTGCTTTCATCAAATCATTCCATTATTTCATCTTTTTATGCTTGTACATAATTAGATGGACCATCCATCTTCATTGATTTATCCATTAATGCAAAATTTAGAGTTGAATTTTGTGACCTAGTAATTCTTTTTTCAAATTTTCTATTCAACATATCACTTTCAAAAGGACCTATAGTTGGCTAGTTAGAATTCTTCTCATCGTCATCTTCCTTATCATTGTTTCCATTACCAATTTATTTTTCATGTTTATTTGATTCTATTTGTACATATTCTTGTTTATATAGTCATTTTTAATCAAAGACAACATCTCGACTTATTATAATATTTTTTTGGTTAAGGATTAAATAACTTGTAGCTCTTTTTTTAGCAATATATCCAAGAAAGATACACTTCACACTTTTATCATCTAATTTTCTCCTCTTATTCATATGCACATGTGCATATGTTGTCCAAATAAAATACATTCATATGTGAAACACTTGTTTTAACTCATATTGAATCTTCTTCTAGAGTCAAACTTACTACTTCTATCGCAAGATATTTATTAGGAGTATAAACTGTTGTGCGCACTACTTCAATTGAGACTTTATTTCCAAGAGACTTATATTTTAATATGGTTTAATCCATTTCAACTATGGTCATTTTTCTTCTCACAACAACTCCATTTTGTTAAAGAGAGTATGAATTAGTTAACTATCTCCTTTTCCGTTTCCTCTGCAATAATTAAGAAATTTGTTTTCTTTGTATTCTCCCCCATTATCTATTATTAGGTGAGGAATTTTCAGAACACTTTTCTTTTCTACCATTTATTTAAACTCAAGGAAATAATAAAAAGCCTTATATTTCGCCTGCAAAAAATAAACCTAGGTCTTCCTAAAATAATCATAAAAAAGTAAGAAAATAATGTAGCTTTCAAAAGGACATTGTCTCATGAGGCCACATAAATATAAAGGCACCAATGTTATACATTCTCTAGCATTTCATTCTCTATTTGAAAAAATTCCTCTATGTTGCTTTCCAAATATACATTCTTCACATACTTCATTATTCAATATTATATAAGGAAGACCATTCACCATGTTATGTTTCCTTAATAATATAAAACATTGAAAATTTATGTGCCACAATATTAAATTTCAAAGATTTCTATTCACTTTATTTGTATAATTGAAATCATATGAGTTGCTTGATCCAAAATAGAACTTAAAAAATCTATCTTCATTCATTTTTCCTCTTGCTACAACTTCATTTATTTTTAATTTATTCATGATTAAGCATTCCATATTATCAGACATTAACTCTCCAACATCTATCCAATAGCATATAAATTCCTCATTAACTCTATTGTCAGTAATGTTTCATCAACAAGCTTTTTCTCTCATGCAATGTTGGAATTACAACTACGCATTTTTCTTTCGCCTCTGAAACATTATCACCAAATATGAATTTACAATAATAAGTATCATTTATTCTAGTAAACAACTCTTTCTAAGACATGTCGTATGAGTTGAACATACCAAACCAATATACCATACGTTAGTTTTTCATTATGTTCCATCAAACTTTATATGAATAATCTATCATTTCTGGTTCCTTGAACAAATGTATTTTCACTTATTAGCTCATGTTCTCTGAATTTCACTTAACAATATTTCTCATGATTTCTAGATTTGTGCCAATAAAAACACTTTTGTTCTTGTATATCTCTATATCCTTATTTTCCTCCATCTCTTCCTCTTCATCTTCCTTGAGATCCATTCTTTTCTTCTTCCTCTAAACGAACATGGATTTTTGTGCTCCGTCTTGAAGATAATGTACTTCCCTGGATATCTTTTTTTTTTTTTTTTGACTCTAAAAAACTTGATTATAAAATTATTCTCTGCTTCTTACTCTACCTCTATACTTTGTGGCGAATGAAATTTCTATGTGCTCAGTGGAAGAGATCTCTTCAATAGTTAACAAATATCGAGTTAATTCATCAATCCTCATTAAACTAAGATATTTAGAAACCATGATACTTGTGGAAAATTCTTATTACATTGAGATATTTAAAAATCGTGACACTAGTTGTAACTATTTCAATTTTTGTCACTAGAATCCTCAATATATTCTCAATCATCCTTCTTTGTGGAAATTCTCCAGCGAATGTCCTTATCCAATTAGCAAGATCATAATTTGTTTTGATAATCATTCATTGATTAAATAGTTTTCATCTTTGAATTTTCAGACTTAGTCCTTAATGTTTATAAATTAGTGACTACTCCTTCTGCATATGTAATTTTTTTAATATAGTCTACTCATAAATAGAAATTTTTTCTACACTAATTCTTAGAAAAATGGATTCATCAACTATATTGCATGTTAAGGAAAGCAATCCATTATATTTCTTGATAATTTACCTTAATTTTTTATTTTCATTTGTATCTAGTGTTTTATATTCATGATGAAAATGCATATCATAACCATAAATTACCAATTCCCATAGATATTTGGTGATAAATAATGGTTGCATTCACTTTCTCCATAAATGTTACTAATATTTGTGGGTTTTGGAATTAATATATTGCTTGTCGCCATTGTAGAAATTGGAAAAGATAACAACAAAAACAAAGGAAACATGCATAATGTTTCACTTCAATATTGTACAAGAATAATTGTCCAAAAACATAGGACTCAACCACTACAACCAAAATATTAGCATTTTTATTAAATTGAATTCAACGAATTTATAACTATGTAAGTAAGTGACAAACCCTTTACAAATACACAAATTCCCAATTGTTTTCTTCTTGAAAAATTAAAGTTTCATTTGAAAGGTATTGAAAGCCAAAAAATAATTTACATAGCCATGAATGATGAAAGAAATAGCAAATCTTCTTTTACAAATATGTGGTAATATTTCTAAAGCTGATACTATGAATTTTAGATCTTCTTTAACCTTTCAAATGCTTATTATTGTGCTCATATCATCATAAAATATAGAAATGGTTTCACTGGAGAGAAGATTGATTCATTAGGAAAAAATATGGTAGTGGGGAAGGAATTGTCCTAGAAATAAACATCCAATAGATTTTTTCTATAATTTTGAGTTTCACCACACCACTTATTATGAATGAAGTAAATTACCATTTTTTTATGATTCAAAGTTACACTATCCATTTTTGTGATATTGCATTCCCTTTGGGATACTGCACATTTACATTATTGACTTTCCATACTATCTTGTCCCATGTCTATTAGACCAATAGTTTTTCCACACCTTTGTTTACCCCACACTCACACTTTTGTTTACTCCACGCTCCGTCCTTCTATTCTCTACACACTTTCATAACTAGATGCCTTCTCTCTCTATTTACTTCACATATTATTTTTGTTGAAACTCTCCTTGTAGCCTCACACTTGCATGTAGCTACACAAGACTTCTTCAATGTGGACCGCCTCCACTTTGTCTCTCATCCATCTCCAGACTTCCACCTAGCCTACAATGTATGTACAAACAAAAAATGTCAATATTTTCGAATGCAAGTCACATGTGGTCCATGGAAATTATTTCCACCACTCACTTTTCAATAGTAAGAATCCACACTTAGCAAGATTGCTCGACAAACAACATCACACATAGGTCTTGGATTTAACTCAATGCTAACATAACAACCTAGCTATGATAACATAAGAAATAAATATTACACCAATGTAATGGAGGAATGATGAAAGATAAATTTCAAACATGTCTCTTAATAAAGACAATATTTATAGATGCTCATGAGAAAATTGATTCAATCATTTCCTACGATATCTGAACAATTTTTTTACAATCTCTATGCAATTCTCTCATCTAATAATTGTCTATCTAGAATAAAACTTTTAAGGCATAAGAAATATATACTAGTAATAATTCTAGAATAATATGACAAATGATCATTATTCTAACAACCCCAAAATGGGATTACGCTGTTGGTAAAAATTACACAAAATGATCCTCAACATTCTATGAAAATCTATTTAGAATTAGATGTAATTGAAAGTCTTGAATTCATTTTTTAGTTAAAAAAAAAGGTCAAACATGGAATCATAGAAATTTCAAAAATTGAAAATGTGTTTTTGCAAAAAATATTCTATCATAATTATATTATTTTTCTAGTAAGATAAAAAAAATAATTGTAACTAGAAGCAATATTTGAATACTAAATTTAGCCATTTTTCATACGTAGATGGAAAAGCCTAAATTCTATATGAACATGTCAACCTAAGCTCAATGCACACCCTATTTGGAAAAAAAATAATCTATGTTTGAAATATCCTTTTATGAATTGATGGGACTCGACAAAGCTATTTCTCCTCAATATAGATAAACCCCTCTAATTGTATATGATATTTAGAAGTGTTTAGAAGCCCCATCATGGCAAGAAGACATGATTTCCTCAAATTATGTAAATCATAAATAATATCTAGAAGCCTCTAGAAGGCGTATCATGGAAAGAGAGCATGATTCCCTCGTATTTTGTAAAATGATAGGTTTGTTTTTATTTGGTACTTATATGCAACTCATAGGTGTGTCTAAAATAAGGAGGGAGACCAACATCATATCAGGTCAAGGGGGAGGTTGATGCCATAAGAAGCCATAATATGTAGCCAATATTATTCTAAATCTACTTATCCTATGAATTTTTAAACTATTATGTGGTTACTCGGTGCATGCGATCCTTTTTCAATTGATTGTTTGCCATTGATTTTTATAGGGGCTTGAAGAGAGAGCCAAAGTGTTATTGAAATGTGCGGTGGAGAGTTTCCCTGGAAAATTAATTTTGTCCATTTTGGTTGGATAGAGTGTGGTGTGTCTTTTGTACGTAGGGAAGGACTTGAACATGAGACCCCTTAGAGCCGAGTTACAGATTTGCAAAATTGCTACAAGGAACAATGATTTTGATGACGATTTATTTCTATGGAATTTTGATCTACGATAGAGTTACTAGAGGTCGATAATTTCTTCCGATGTATACTACATAACTTAAGGGAGGGAAGGACTTTACCTAAAGAGGGTGGAATAGCAATTTGGATAACCCCTTCTTACATCATGGGTGTACCTCCCTCACAATTATTTGATCTCCTCAATCAAATATTTGTCATTCAATCAATAAAAGGAACTCTGCGTTGGAATTGTAAGTGCCCACCCCTCCCCCTCTACTTAAGTCATAGGGGGATGGCCCCCCATAATTTTTGTTAATAATCAATTTTCCTATTTAATCATGGTCATTTATTTTTTAGGATAACGGTGCTTGGTCACCATGAATTCATGTGACTATGATTTGTTAGATATCAGGTTAGTCCCTTGGTTAAGGAGTTGGGTGAGAGCATGGATGCGATCACTTTATTATTCATAGTAAACATTCATGGGCCCATAACCCATAGGTTTAGGAATCAAACATTACTGGTTACATTTTTTCGGAACCTAAGAATCCGTTACTAGCAAGTGGTATATGAGCATAGAATGATTTACTATAGGGTTGGAGAGGAAGAGAACAGGAGAAGCTCTCAAGAGTCGTCAGCAGAGTACAATACCTAGTGGAGTAGAGGAAGCTTGAGAAGCTCCATAGAAGGTGAATCTATGATACCAAAGGGCCAACGCCAAAGAGAAGCTTGGTGAGGTGAGATGTGGAGTCCTTGTTATAGCTCACTATTGAGTATGAGGAAAGTCTCAATGATACATCCCGAGAAAGAAGGCCAAGATAGAAGATGAACGAGGTGTAGAAATGGAGTCACATGATTAGGATATTGTGAATATTTTCTACCCTAGGAGTCCAATGTAGGAGCATAATGATACCCTTGTCCCCCAACCAAAAAAAGAGAATAATCATATGTGCTATTTGTAAGCCTCTAGAAGGGACATCATGGCAAGAGGACAAAGTTTCCTCAAATAATTTAGTCATAAATAATATATTGAATCCTTTAAAAGGCGTGTTGTGGAAAAAGGGTGGGATTTCCTCTTATTTTGTAAAATTATAGGGTTTGCTATATTTTTGTTACTTATATACAAACTTGTAGATCTATCCAAAATAAGCAGGGGGGGTGATGTAAGATTAGGCCAAGAGCATGGTAGAAGTGCTTAGAGGCCCTAATATGTAGCCAAGCTTATTTTGAATGTATGTATCATGTGCATTTTTAAACTTGTATATGGTTAATATGTGCATAAAAACCTTGTTTGGTTGATCATTTTCCATGTTTTGTTAGATGGAATTAAATAAAGAGCCAACATGTAATACTTCCTAAATGAGGGTGTGTTTTGCTAAAAAATGGATGCTCGATTGAGCTATTTTAAAGCACTCGATCGAGCTATTCTTAAGTGCTCGATCGAGTTATTGAGGTGCTTAAAAATAACTCATTTGAACATTTAAACAAACCCTCAATTAAGATATATTTTTTTATCAAGCCATTGGTTAACCACATGTATGGCTCGATCGAGCAATTTCAGTGTTGAATTTAAGTGCTCGATCGAGGGTTTCTTTAACGCTCCACTAAGAAATTTGAATTTTGAATTTAAGCACTCGGTCAAATATTTAAAGTGCTCGATCAAGCTCTTGAAGTCCTAAAAATTATAGTTTCAACACCTCTTCTATAAATTTTTGTACAACCAAATTTTGTACCCTAGCATATTTTGGGAGGAACTTTTCCTCAAGTGGTGGAGTTGATCATGTTGGATTTTTGAAAGAGTATTATATCTAATGGCATATGAACTTGACACTTTCAAATTCATATGATCTATTTCATCTAATTTGTTTTAAACATAACACTTTAATTATTTTGGATAATTTCAAAAGGGTTAAATAAAAAATCAATAACATAAAATATACACAAAGAAAAAACTTCAAAAAACACCACTATCTTCATCTACGAGTCTGTTATGAAACTAGCTCACAAAAAGATAGAAAGGATAGATCAACGCCTTAGAATTCAGCCTCTTTGAGGGGGCAACCTCCTTTACATTACAAAAATGAACAATTCTTCAATGATTCAATTGACAAAACCTCCTTTCTATATATAGGAGTCTAAGCAATCACAATATAACCCAACTAACCTAACAATAATAATATAAAGGCACAAAAATAACAATAGATAGATTCCATGGGGCACATTAATAACAATATGGGGACAATAGGGGCAAAACAATATTAATAAGGGTTACAACTACAATAGTTGGGGGAGTTGTTGTTGATGCTCGATGTCATGTTCCACTGCTAGAACCTTAGAATTTTCTTTTAAATATGATGTAATGGATGGTGGCTGATATCCATAAAACGCCATAAATGGGGTCATTTTTGTTGTTGTATGGAAGGAAGCGTTATACCACCATTCAGCTAGAGGCAACCATTTGACCCATTGCGTTTGTTTATTATATACAAAGCAGTGAAGATATGCTTCCAAACATTTGTTTACTATTTTAGTTTCCCATCAGATTGAGGATGATAAGATGATCTATGAGCTAACTAGGTACCAAGACAAGAAAATAATTTTGTCCAAAAATTTCTAGTGAAAATGGGATCTCTGTCACTTACAGTAATCTTTTGGTTTCCGTCTAGCTTTCGTATTGTTTCCATAAATGAAGTAGAAACTGTACTAGCTTTAAATGGATGTGATAATGCACAAAAGTGTTCATACTTAGTAAGTTTTTCAACTGCCACCATGATGACACTCTTTCCCTCAGACTTGCATAAACCTGTGATAAAATCCATTGAAACCTCCTCCCAACATTGGCTTGGAATGGATAAAGGTTGTAATAGACCTGGGGTCTTAACTGTTTCAACTTTATTTTGTTGGCAAACCAAACATTCCACCACAAACTTTTGAATATCCACTTTAAGGCCATCCAAAAAAAATTCCTTCTTAACCCTGATGTAAGTTTTTAAAAATCTTGAGTGCCCTCCTAAGGGAGAAGTGTGCAATTCCATAAGAATATTTTGTTTGAGTTGGGAATTCTTACAAAGGTATAAGCGATCTTTGTACCATAATGAATCATTTTTCCAACTAATGTATCAGATGTACTAGAATCTTGTTGTAACTTTCAAATAAGTTCCCACACTTCTTCATCATTCTTCCATTCCTCCCTTGCTTCATTTATCCAATCTGGTGGGATAATAGAAATCGTGCACAAAAATGCTTCCACATCCTCATCCTTTCTTGAAAGTGCATTTGCCACCAAATTTTGGTTCCATTTTTTGTAGATGATTTCAAATTCATAACCCAACGTCTTTGTGACCCACTTTTGTTGCTCTTCAGAGGATAAATTTTTTCTGAAACGTATTTAAGGCTATCATGATCCATTTTTACCTTGAAGTGTCTTCCCATTAGGTGCGATCATCATTTCTTAAGTGCATGTAGTATTGCCAACATTTCCTTCTCATAAATAGCTTTGTGTAAAAACTTTCCCTTGATTAGATGAATTTCAAAAGCAATGGTTCTTTCATCTTGCATTAAAACAACAAAAATTCCATTTCCCAAAGCATCACATTCCACAATAAAGTTTTTTGTGAAGTCCGGTGTAGCTAAGACCGGTGCTTGGCACATTGCCTCTTTAAGATGTTCAAAGGCCTTTGTTGC
>APFE030114922.1:8550-133827 GCA_000404065.3 Pinus taeda | reverse complement strand
AAAATGCATCTTTCTTCAATAATGTTGTTAGAGGTGCTGCTATTCTCCCATAATTCTTAACAAACTTGCGATAATACCTTGTCAACTCGAGCAATCCTTGCAGATGCTTTATGGATGTGGGGATTTTCCATTCCTTAATGGCTTTAATTTTGCTAGGGTCTACCTTAACTCCTTCATGAGATACAATATGACCCAGATATTCCACACTTGGACTCCAAGAAACATTTGGATCTTTTTGCATATAATTGTTTCTCCTCCAATAGTTGTAGCACCCTGTCAACATGTTCAACATGATCCTTCCAAGACTTGCTGTAGATTAGTATATCATCAAAAAATACTAACAAATTTTCTAAGGAATGGTTTGAAAATGGAATTCATCAAACCTTGAAATGTTGAAGGTGCATTGGTAAGGCCAAAAGGCATGACCAAAAATTCATAATGACCCTCATGAGTTATAAATGCTGTTTTCGGAATGTCTTCAATCTTCATTCTGATTTGATGATATCCTGAATTAAGATCCAACTTGGTGAAGTAAATTGATCCATGCAATTCATCCAGTAATTCATCAATGACAGGAATGGGGAACTTATCTTTAATAGTGAGCTTGTTGAGCTCCCTATAATCCAGACACATGTGCCATGATCCATCCTTCTTGTGCACCAATACTACTGGAGCAGAGAAAGAACTTTGACTCGGTTGAATTATACCATCCTCTAGCATTTCTACAACCATATGTTCAATTTCACTCTTTTGGACATAGGGATATCTATACGGCCTGATGTTGGAGGAACACTTCCTGGAATCAGATGAATAGCATGATCATGATCACGAACAGGTGGGAGACCTTTGGGAGTCTCAAATACCTTGGAATGATTGTCCAAGACTATTTGGAGACCTGGAGAAATAGATGATTCCAATGTGGAAACATCTAGCGAATATAATTGTGCAATTACACCTTTTTGTTCCTTTTTTAGAAGCTTTGTCATACCATTAGAGCTTATTATCTTTCCCGGTTTCCCTGCAATACCTCTTAATACAACTTCCTTTCATTCCATAGAAAATTTCATGAAACGTTCTTGAAAATTAAAAGCTATTGTACCCAAGGATTGTAGCCATTGGACTCCTAATACAACATCAGCACCTCCCATTGGAATGGAGAGCATTGGGCTAGTCAATACATATTCTCCCATGGATAGCTTGATATTATGGCACTTTCCAGAGCAATTTATTGTTCCTCCATTTGCAACCATCACTTGACACTCTGGTGCTAGATATAAGAAGAAATTCAATTCTTTTTGTACCTTACAATGAATAAAATTGTGGGTACTTCCTGAATCAATCAACACTATTACCTTTTTCTTCTTGATTTGTCCTTCTATCTTGATGGTTTGAGGAGTGGTAATTCCCGCTAATGCATTACAATATATGGTCAGATTCATTTTTTCTTCATCTAGTCTTTGTTCCTGGAGTATATCCTCTTCTTTTGACCTTTCTTGCTCCTTTTCTTCTTCCTCTTCACAATCTATGTAGAATAATTTCTTCTCAGCACACTTATGACCTTTAGTGTATTTTCTATCACAACTGTAACAAAGCCCTTTTGCTCTTTTTTCTTCCAATTGTTGTGTGTCAACCTTATAAGTTGTGGAAGACTAGGGGCAACAACACTTCCATGTTTATAGTTGTGAGTGGTATGCTTCTGGGTTGCCATAATTTTTCTTTCCATTTTTCTTGCTAACTTGAATGCCTTCTCTAATGAATCGGGTTCCCAAAGGCATACATCATGTTGAATATTATCCTTTAAAGTACCTATGAACACATCAATCCAATGCTCCCCTGGAATATTTTTTACCCTTATGTTGAGTTTTTGAAACTCCTCAATGTGCTCCATTATTGAACCCTTTTGTTTGAGACTTATCAATTGGCTAAAAAAAGTGTTTATTTTTGTATCCTCATAATGTTCTCTCATTTCTTCCATAAAAATTTCCCAAGTGATAATTTGTTTACGAGAGCAAAGCCATTGATACCATACAAACTTATTTGCTTCCAAATATAAAGTTGTGATACGTACCTTTTGTGTGTTTTTCACATTATTGAGATCGAAAAATTGCTCCATTTGTAATATCCATGTTGTGGGATCCTTGTCATCAAACTTCCCCATATCAATTTTTGGAATATGGTGGGTCTTCGGTCCAACATTAAAGTCTGTGAAATCATGATTAACATTTCTTTTGTTTTCATCATGAGTTTCCTTTACTACCCTTTCACCATTAGTAAGCATTTCTTGTAGAAACTTTGTCAAATCTGTCTTCAAATCTTCCATGCCTATCTTCAAATCTATCTTCAAATCGTCCAGATTAGCTTCCACATCATTCATCTTAGCTTCTACCCCTTTCTTTAAACCATCCATATTAGCTTCTACATCTTTCTTTAAACCATCTAGCTTAGATTCTGTTACTTTTTGTGCAAGTGACACTTATTGCACTTGGTCTCGTAATTTTGATATATCATGTTGCATTTCTTCTTCCTCTTCATTAGTCATGCCAGAGCTTTCAGGTTGCTTACTAGGTGTTTGAATTTGATTTCTTTAGGGCATCAATTACCAATAATAATGCTTTACTATGCCCTTTGAATTCTGTCAAACTAATTTTTCAAACGAAGCTTATGCAAAAATTAAAAAACAACTACACACCTTTTTTCAATTTGTAGTAGATTTTTTTCATTTTTGTAGTAGATTAAAATTGGATTTGATGTATTTCTATAATTGCAGATCATCCAGTTCTAAAATTGTGACTTGTAGTAGCCCTCTATGTCCTCTTTCCAATGCCACCAGTCTGATCCAAATTGGATTCTCCAAGGAAGAGTTATGCCAAATCTCCCATAGTGACCTGATTATAAACTAGTTCAGTAGAGCGAACTTGTATGACGTGACACATATCACTGTTTTGACCTTTGGCTCTGAAAAATATATACAAGAAATTACAGTCTATCCTCTTTCTGTACCTTAAGAAATTTCAATTCGATGCCCAGAGAGAAAGTTATGATGATTTTCCCTAGGTCACCTGTTTGGAATGTAACTTAGAAGTGTGCAAAAAGACCAACTTCCTCAGATCATATCTTTGCAAATATAGTGCAAAAGGCTCTGAAATTTAGACCCGAGGTTTAGTGCGATTTCGTCTCAAATGGGTTTTTCTTTTTTCTTCTGAAACATCGCAAAAGAAGGTTATAGTGAAAATGCCACTATGACCTATTTGGAGCAGAGTAACCCTAGAATCGAAAGCTCTCATACCAAATGTTATGAAACCAACTCACAAAAAGATGGAAAAGATAGATCAATGCCTTAGAATTTAGCCTCTTCGAGGGGGTAACCTCCTTTATATTACACAAGTGAACAATTCTTCGATGATTCAATTGACAAAGCCTCCTTTCTATATATAGGACTCTAAGGAGCCACAATATAACCCAGCTGACCTAACAATGATAATATATAGGCACAAAAATAACAATAGAGGGATTCTATGGGGCACAATAATAACAATATGGGGACAATAGGGGCACAACAATATTAATAAGGGATACAACTACAATAGTAATGGGGTAATCACTAGTATTATAGGGACCTAACAGAGTCCTCTTCAAAAGGATACTATTAGTTTTTTAATTTATTTAAAGAGTTAAAAAGAATATTATATGAACATATGCTTTTTCCAAAATGTAATTGAAATATTACCCCGCCAACTTCGAAAAATAATAACAAATATAATTTTTCATTAGAAAAATTAATATGAAAAATTTAATTCTTTTTGTTTAGATCATATATATATACACACACACACACACACACACACACACAAACACACACATTTTAGAAGCCTAAGGTATGGTACATGAACACACACATACCTCTTATATTTTGAAAAAAATTGCAAGGGCATATATTGAATTTAATGGAAAAATGAGAGATTACACACACTAAATGTTTTTGCAAATAATGTCATTAGGAGAAAAACATAATTCTCTAGATATTGTCTTTTTACTCGAAAACGAAATTCATAATGCTTATATGAATTTTGAGGGTTGCAATTTGATTAAAGAGAAAAAACTGAAATTTTGTTGCCACATTTGGCCCAAAAGGGTAACCCATCTTCATGCTTTCACCAACAAGTTTTAAAAATTGATTTAATAACCAGAAATAACTTAAGAGGCATGAATATGAAGTTTGTTTTCATTAAAGTAAATCTAGTCAAAATTGAAAGATTTTTAATCTGGAGTGATAAAAAAAAAAAAATATTATAATACTTGTATTATTATAATAATTATATTATTAGATTTTTAATGAATCATAATTATTATTTAGTATATTAAATTTAGTACATTTATATGGATATAAAAAATCTAAAGATAAAAGAATTAGAAAAAAATATTATTAATGAATTTGTGTTTAACTTTTAACAATGATTTTAAAAATACACAAATCAACATTTAAATTATCAAGAAAGAGATAATAAAATATAATTTTAATTTTAAACCTTCAATACAATATTATTTGTTTAATGGTACAAATGTTCATTTTCATTTTACAATGCAATATAATGGCCCCATTTTCCTAATTTTCATGTGTATAAATCTATGTAATGTGTAAATTGTGGAATAAATGACTTATAATTTTAATTTAGTTTTATATGTGAATATGACTAAACATGCGAACTATATAATTGCAATTTTGTTTGATTTTCCAAATACAATTGAAAGATATATATTTTTAAATATTGTTGGCATTGATGTTATGATGTAATGTTGTTGGTTGGCATTCATCACTACAAGAAAAAAGGACATTGTTGAGGGGAAAAAAGTGTCACCATAAGCTCATTGGTGACAATCAAAAGAGCCTTCATCACCAAAACTTAATGTCACCAAAGGTTGCATCGCCAAAAGTATAGGGGTTGTAGTGACATTCAAAGTTCGTCACCAAAAATAATTTATAATTACAGATAGTGACTGTTACCATTTCATATGAGAAATGGTGATAGACCATAGCCTCCATCACCAAAAACTGAACGTCACCAAAGGTGCTGTCACCAAAAATATAGGTGTTGTAGTGAAATTCAAAGTCTGTCACCAATAATGATTTGTAATGATGGATAGTGACCAACAACATTTCATATAAGCAATGGTGATAGACCATAGCCTTCGTCACCAAAACCTAAACGTCACCAAAGGTGGGGTCACCAAAAGTATAAGTGTTATGGTGACATTCAAATTCCATCATGAATATTGATTATAATTACAGATAGTGCCCGTCACCATTTCATATGAATAATGATTTATTGTGATGGATCTTTCATGGCTGTCACTATAGGTACATATATATGGTGACGTTCATTGACCGTCACCAAAAGCTGCATTGTTAGAAGTATAGATTTTGTGGTGAAATTCAATGTCTGTCATGAATAATGACTATAATGACGGACAATCACCATCACCATTTCATATCAACAATAACAATTTATGGTTACGAACCTTTGAGGCTCATCATTATTGATACATATATATGGTGGCGTTTGTTGACCATCACCACTTCATATTTTGGTGAGGGTCAAAAAATGTCATGAAAGCTCATTGGTGATGGTCAAAAAAGCCTTTATCACCAAAAATTGATCGTTTTCATCCCATATGGATGTTAGGGAACAATGGAATCAAACCACCAACCTTCTACTTGTAAAGAAGGTGCTATTCCATTGAGCTAGCACCCTTTAAAAAAATAGACTTTTAAAAATTAGACCTTGAAATTTCATAAATTGTAAATTCTAAAACTTTCAATAAATTAAAGTCTCGAAAATATTTTACTAAACAAGTAAAGAAACATCGAAGTTGCAGGTCCCTACCTAATGGTTATGGAAGTTATGAAAAGTGGGTGGAGAGAAAAATAATTATGTATAAGAGAATCAATATGTTCAGTTGAATACTCAATTAGAATTGAAACTCTGGAGACATTTATATAAATGGCCTATAACTAACAAATGCACCAAATATTGCAAAGGAAATATCATAAGTGGATAGCATATGGAAGAAGAACATTGATGAAGAGAGATGCAATATGTTATAGGTTGAGTGAAAGAAAAATCTCAATGTTGTTGTTTGGTGTTTAGATATCTGAATGATATATAAACTTCTCTAGAAATGTAACATGGATCTCCATAAACCATGAACGACATATGATAAACAAATTATATATATATATATATATAATATATATATATATATATATATATATATATAATATATATATATATATTCCCTTTACATAAACGAACATACAATTTGGAATTTCATAAGTCCACACTCAAAACATGACAACGACTGGCAAATAAAAGAAATTGAGTTAGACTAAAAGCAAGAGCTTCACCTTCATTCTTCATTCATTTATGTTTATTTCAATTTGACTCACGACATTCTCTATCTGACAATGAATAAAAATCATCACTAGTATTAAATTCATCCAACATGGACTTTGGTTATCCCACTGACATCTGCATTTTTGTTTCCATGCCTGAAAACCATGGAGTTCCTTGTCGATAGTATAATAAGATTTGTGTTTGCTACTCAAGAACACATTTCTTATTAACCATTATTACCTGATAGAAACATAGAGACAACACAATGTCAGCGTACACAAAATCCCCTATCGAAATATAATCATAACTTAGAAAAGAAGTCTAGAAGATGTTCTTAATTAATAAATTTTTTATTTGAAAACAATATTTATTTAGATTTAAAAAATACTATGTTGTACAACACTTTTGTCTATTTATTTAGGTAATTATATAATAGCATATGTCACATAGCAGCACCCTATAGTACCTAAGTAAAAAGACAAATTTTCTCAAGAAAAAAATTAGAAAAGAGCTTTGAAAACTATAAGTTTGTCATCATGCAAGTTGTGCAACCTATGAAAGTAGCCATTACTTTAGAATGGTTGATGTTTCATCCCTAATAGTTGTTGTGACAACCACAATGAGTTAATCAATATAACATCTAATTATGTATTCCAGTGTGTAAGATTATAGCAACAACAAGGTTTATTTCCGAATATTTGATCTGTCATTAGGCAATCATTGTTATGGTGTTGGGACTATAATACTATATTATGGTTCCTATAATATATTTACATTCAATAACTCTAACTATATTAAAGATGACTGTTATGTAGTAGTGTGGAGTGGCAATTATAGGGTAGAACTGTAACCTGCACTCTAGGATTATGAAAATCATCCATAGCTCCAGCAAGTGTACGAAAACTTGGTGAGAATATCTGTATTACAAATATGGGCTTTGTTCAATGCTTTTTAGCATCACCTATTTGTAGATTAGAAAAAACACAAATAAACCTTAATACCATGCACATTGTTCCACTTTTAAATGCCACAACAAAGTATATAAAGCCAATATTAAAATATGCAATGTCCTATTTCAGAAATAAAAATGTTTGAATATGTTATTTAGAAAAAAAGAAATCCATATAATTATGACAAAGAATGAAAGGATATCTACGGATTTCCTGCAAATGTTTTCATTGAACATAAATAGAATTGTTGACCACATTTATTGAAATCATGTCAGGCAAATTACTCATCAAACTAGTCCTAATTTATAGTGGTTGTTTGAAGAATCAATAGTCGTTTCAATCATCATATTATCCTATTTGTGAAGTTAAATAAGGGAATTGTTATTTCATAAATCAATGGATATTCCAAAATTGTTATGAAATTCAATTTACCATGTGTTTTATTAAAACCCTAACTTAGGATTGCATACCAAGTGCAATACAAAGAAAGGGATGCTACACAAGGATCTCCTTTTATCATATTCTATCAAATTTGTTTGAAGCATTACCATGTTTTGGGAAATTTATTTTACTATATTAATTTCATTCACATGATTACCGTGCTTTTAGAAATTAGAATATTTCAATATCTAATTTAGACATAAGAAAATAAATAAAGTTATGATAAACAATGGAAGGATCTCCTTTTTCCTAAAAATTCTTTCTTCTGAAACAAAATTGTTGGGCACATTTATTGGAACCATGTTGAGAATATTAGAGTGTCTACAACAACGTAAATTACCAATAAAAGGATCCATTTTTTTCACATTCTATTGGATTCATTAGTAGCATTACCATGTTTTGGAAAATATGTTTTATTATATTAATTTCATTTGTAGGATCACTATGTTTTTAGGCATGTGAGAATCTTTGCAAAAATGTTGTATTGAGAAAGGGTTTTATAGACTATATTGCTAAGTATAGCTTGGTTTATAAGTATAGTGTATTTTGTAAGTATATCTTATTGGAATATTCTATAGCCTACTATAGGAAGGAGATTAGTTACCCTATTGTGATCTTCTATGCCTACACTACTTTTATAGGCTAGTATTTCTATTTAATCCTTTTATTCACCAACTATTAAGATGATCCCTATTGTGATATCCATCTATTTTCCGTATACTCATGAGCACCTTTTACTCGAGACAAAAAAACACATTCGTGGACGAACCCTATAGATTGGATACTCTCCTTAGCTAAGGTAGAGCTAGAGGCTTGCAGTATTTGGCTCTTCTATTTCTACTATAGTATAGCATTCTAGTAAAGAGTTAGCTCATATGGGCTTATCCTTTCTATCAGTTTCATTGCCTCGGCCTATCCTTTCTATCAGTTTCATTGCTCTACTACATAATTCATTAACTCTATTCCAAATCACAACAAGAAAGGAAGCACTTAGTTTTACTCAAGTGTATTAAAGGAATACAAGCAAGTAGTCAACACAAGGGGGTTTTAGTCAATATTTTTACCGCTCAGAAACATATATGAGGAATCTATCAAGAAATCTACAGATTGTATTTTTTATGTAGTAAGCCATCGTAAATGTAGTTGTTTATACGTATTGGAAGGTACGTAGGGTCCTGGAAGCAATTAGATTTTTTAGAGGTAATCATTCTACATAATCCAAGTAAATTTTAGATATTTACTCAATAGTATTTAGTTTATTTCCTCCATCGGTCCTTCCTACAATAGGGTAGGAAGATACTAAGGGAAGGCTTGTAGGTAATGTTTTTTCCAAGGTAAGGTCAGGTGGGCCCAGGTGATCATTTCATTGAGCATTAGGGGCTTTCACATTCCATCAGGGGAAAATTTATACTCGGTAAGCACATATCATATGTGTGCACAAGAACGAGATGAACTAAGGTAAATTATATTCATTAGCTATCTAAGGTATATAAGCCTTGCGAGAATAACACCTTGGACAAGCCAAAATCAAAAAAATTACAATATTCAAGGGTGTGTCATGGGGTGAAACGTTGTGATAGAAGTTATTTTCTATAATTTCATCATCCATTGACTTACTCCTATATATATTAAGGAACACATAGACAACATTAAGGAAGACATAATGACCCGTATCTTTCCAATCCTTTAGATATATTAGAAGATAGATTTTCTTGATTCACTGTGGACTCGGGATATCACTATTTTTATTCTCACCTAGGAAAGCACTCCCTTAAATCATATTGCAAGGTAGAGAATACACATACAATAACATACTAGAGATCTCAACCCATCCTTATTAACTAAGGTGGAGAATCCTAGGGATTAGTTATGAGGTGCCTCTCTTTTCTAAATATATATAGATGCATATTGAAATAGAAAGGTCAGGCCTTCAAGGTCATCACACTTTCTACTTCTTTGATAATATAACAAGATGATACCTCTAGGTAGTGTCTCCAGTTGTGAAGCATTATTCCTAGAGGTAGGGACCTTTATTCATGGATTCCCTTCTTGCGGACTATGTACCTTCTCCTATTCATAGTCCTCTTGTAGACTGAGCACCTTCTCCTATTTTTCTTCCTCCTATCCTATTGGTATTATTAATGAGTTATTCAAGGCGTCCCGGGAGGCATGGGTAAAGGGCAGACTTACTAACATAGTATAAAGGATAGCCCTAACTAACATAAGAAGTGTTTTGTAGAATCACTACATACTCATATATATCTATATATCTATATATCATATATATATAATATATATATAGTTATACTATATATATAATATATAATATATATATTATTATATATATTATATATATACATATATATCATAATATATATATACATATATATATATATATATATACACACACACACACCACACACACATATATATATAGATATATATATGAGGTAAGGATAACCTTAGATTGGACGATATCTTAGTGTCAATGCCTTACTTTATATAACGTTTACTCCATCCTTAAGACCTTGATTTATATATATATATATATACTTTATTCCCTAACATAATATAGGGTAGCCCCTTCTTAATTACCTATAGTTAAGGCTCTATACTTGGACATTTTAAGTCCCTAGTTCTTCATAGGGTTATGTAGTCTTATTAAGTGCCTCTATAAGCAAGAGTTTCTTCTAGGTTAGATGGTATTACTTTACAATCCTTAAGGAAAGGAAAGGAAGCGTTAAGCTTTCTTGACCAACAGGAGAGGAAGATAAACTTGTTTTGGGGGAGAGTGTTGTGTGTCCTTTGGAGTGGACTTAGCAATGTCCTTCTTGTCTAGGATCCGACAATCATCGTCATGGTGGGTGTCAACGTTACGATAATAGCACTACAACTTGGGATCAATGTCATAAGTTTGGTCCTAAACATTTTGTTTGGGGGAAGAAGAATCATGTTGGGATGATTTATTGACATCCTCCTTCCAAAGAGCATGACACTTGGTAGTTATGTGTAGGGTTAGAATTTGGATTCCTTTTTAGCTGTCAACAATTTTTTTTTTTTACGTTTTGGGTCTTTAAGCTTCCAATCAAAGAACATTATGCCTAAAATTTTACCCTTCATGAATGATGTTTCAGTAATAAATTAACCCTTCACCAATCATGCTTTAAAAAAAAATGAAAAAAAAACTCCAAACATTAACAATCTCAAGGCATTGATGAGCTATCGATCATAGCTCTTTACCTTGAATGACTATGTACTTGTTAGGCTTCATTTGTGTATGTTCTTTTACAAAACGACTACTCACAGTGTGTATGAGGTTGCTCTAGTATGTGTTTGGAGCTTTAGGGGTTTTAAACTTGGGATCTATTATGGACAAAGCTGTCGAATGAGATTCACTTTAGATTTAATGAGACTTTCAATTTAGATTTAATGATATTTTCACATAATATGTTGCTGGAAACGTAGTCATGATAAGAATACACTTGAGGATGCCTCAAAAACATTTCTTAGTTGTTAACAGATAGCATGAACATCTCTCAGAGGTGGTGGGTTAGTATCTTGGAAGGGAAGGGAGGCAGATTCCACCCCTGTTCTTCTTTTTGAAAAAGATCTAAATATATTTTTAATTTTAAATTGATGTGATCTATCTAGTGGAAATTTTTTGATGGTTATTTATCTTCCCTTAATTTTATATAATTTCTTGATTTGTAAGAGAGACTTAGAAAATAGTTATACTTAGAAAAATAATTTTCTAAATATAACACAAAAATTTTTTATGCCAACTGTCTTAAATTACAAAATGCTACTGTTCCAATCTTCCTCATAAAAATCTCATATTCGAACATCCACCAAACTTGTTGAGATGGCAACCTTTGAGATTAGCCAAGCCTTGAATAAGGTGAATACCCACACATTTATTGTTTGAGGAGCCACGTAAGGTGCGGGAGCAAGCTCTTTCTTATTGGATTGGGAGGTAATAGACTATGAAACATCATATGGGAGGTTATAAGAATCTCCTAAGAGGGTTATAAGGTTCCTAAAATTCATTTCTTAAGTCTTCAAAATAAGCCTCAATGTGGGAAATGAGTTGCTCACATGTTTGACATGCTGGGTCATGTTGCATGTGCACTTGCATAAGACACATTGAAAGCTCATGTTCACCTGACTTGAGGAAGGTAAAATGGTCCTATGATACACTTGGCTCATACTAGCAACATGTGTCAAGTTGGAAGGAGGGGCTGCAAAACCTCCAAGATGCACTTAACTCATGATAAAAACGGAGTAGGTCATATGTTTCAAGGTTGGGGTTACAATGTTGAAGGAAACACTTTACTATAAGGTTGAATTGGGTATCCCTGGACCAACTAAAGTATGCAATAAAGTGGCGAATGAACCAAATCAATATTTGTGAGTTAAACAAATGGACTCTTGCAATCTATTAATGATTGTGACCTTCGGGAGAAAACGAAGAATGAATCAACTTTTGCAAAATTTATTAAAATGAAGAACCATTTCTTTCTTTCTTCTTTCTCCACACCCATGTGACCAACCATTAGGTCTCCAGACTCATTCACTTAGGATTTAAATCGTGATAGAGATTTATTGGATATTGGTTGCCATGGGGGTCCTTTCTAGCTGACCAACTAACCTCCCATAGTGGCTACATATATCGACTTCATTGTATGTATTTTTAAAATCGACAATAGTTCAAACCTCGCTAAAAGGAACATGCAACTGATTCCATGAAGCAGAAAAGACAACCAGTATGCATGAGAAGGGAAGGGAGGGCCCTGCATTTCCCAAATCAGAGCTAAGTAGGGATATATATGGATTCACAATTCGTCCTCAGTGCTTATATAGATACAAAGAGTACAAGGAAATTTAGGAGGAAGGGGAAGAGGAGAGGTTAGAAAGATGGAAGAATTTCTTAGAGACTTGCATTAATTCCACCCAAGAACCTCCCTCAGATACGGTAGCAAGTGAACAACATGGCAAGGCATTTAATAAAGTTTGAAGCTAGTCCCAAATAAGGCATTCCCTTGTAGCTTTAGAACGATGGTTGAGTTTTGAAAAGAGTAGAAGACCAACCTTGACAACACATAAGGATGTCAACCATGAGATCAATGATCGTTCATCCATTAAACTTGATAGTCCAAATAGGTCCAAATCTAGTATTTCAAAAGATGATTCAGATGAAAGATTTTATTATGTGAAGGAGTCAGATTCTATCTTTGATGCATTCTTAATTAATAGTTCAAATCATAGTTACCAAGATCGAATTTATATTCGATTCGATACAAAAAAATTTGAATATGTAAAATTAAATACATAAAAGATTCGAGAGTATGTATCTTACCAGTGTTAAAAAAAAGATTCTAAATAAATTTTCAAAAATTAAAATTAAAAATCTTACTATTCAAAAACTCATACTCCTCAAAAATTGTTTTCAATCATATTATGGAAGTTGCAAATAAAATCAGATATTGAGATTAGTAGAAATAACTCATTCTCATTAAAATCAAATGAGATGGAATTGGGATTATATCTACATGAACAAGAAGAAAATAACTTGTCTCAAACCATTAGAGTATTTTTTTTAATCAATCAATAAATAGTAGTTAAATAGATTGTTTCCTACTGATAGGTTATGTAGGATTTCCTAATAACTAAAAATAACAAAAAGATCAAGAGTGATTTGTCCAAAAGATCTAAAAAATATATAAATTATTTCCCTACAAAAATTCTGAGAGGCAAGAAATTGGATTCCAACAAATATTATTACAAAAAAAATTTGATTACTATTCATCATACTTCCCTACTCAATAATGCTATATAAACAATATATATTAAAAAAAATACTTAAAAAAAATACTCTAATTTATAAAATAATCTCCACAAATTTTTAAATATTTCACTCTCACATTAAATTTTAATTACCAAACTACTCTATTTCATTTTTTACCTTATGTTTTCCATTTTTCTTTATTTAAATACACATCCTTTCACTTTGATAGTGAGTTATTTTCTAAAATCCTTTGCTCTTTCCTTCTTCCATATTGTCAAGCTCCATACATTGGTTACCAGTCGAAATTATGTTTAGACAATGGGATATCCTTAAACAGTAATCAAAAGCGACAATGATAGTTGCTATCAAATATTGTATTTCCTCTAATCAATTAAACATGGGTGAGGGAAATTTTACCAACTCTTTGGACTTGCAATTTTCAAATCGTTTGATTTTCAATTTTCGGATGAATCTATGGCTGGTCGTGATGGAGGATTGTAAATATTTTGAGACGGGAAGACTCTCAATTTGATCACGATGGAGGATAAATGGTCGTGAAAGTTATGACTTGTAAAAAAATATAACATATTTATTCAATGACCGTACCGAACTGAATTTTAGCGTATTATTGACCGAATGGAACCAAGCCACCAAATTTCTGAATTCTTCAGCCTGATTCGACTAAATTTGGTAACTATCATTCAAATAGTGATTCTGCTACAAATTCATTCAGACCTGGAAGAGACTCATATACTTGGAGAGAAGAATTGGGATGCCTGGTACAAGAAGGTGTTCTTGTGGCTATGATACGAGAGCTTTGAGAAGCTTTTGTGGGAACAAAAGCTCAAGGTGGAGAAGATGGAAATTACAGTGCATTGGTTGAAAAAGGAAACCATTTAAAGGAGGAGAGAAATGAGATTCCCCATGATTCCGAGAACTGCAGTCTTCCTAAAACAATCATGATTGATAAATGGACAAACGAAATAGAGACGGATTTGCCTTGAACATTTCCAGGTCATCCAACACTGGGTGAAGATGGCAAAAATGCCTTGCGGTGATTGCTCTCTACATATGCATGCCACAATCCATCTGTTGGATATTGTCAGGCAGTGAATTTCTTTTTTGGGTTGTTTTTGTTGTTGTTGCGGAATTGATATATACATATTTGTATGTCAGTAGTCTAATGAAAAGACAAGAAATAGGAGATATGTTCCTTGTCTTCTTGCCAAAATTAGAATTGGATTTCTTCCAAATTGAAAGTATGATTTGATTAGTCTATTTTGTTGGTACTACCAATTTTGTAATTGCAATAAATGGGTGGGATTTTTCACCCATTCAGGCTGGTTGGTGAGCCTAGTGATTCAAGACTATCTAGCTCAGTAGTGATGAAGTGGCTGGGTGAGGAAGATACCTAGGTGAGCTGCCAATTGTCTTTGTCATCTAATTACCATTTTATGTACTAGGGTCTGATGAATCCAGTTCCTCCCCCTCTTGCTCATTGCAGGCACTTCCACCTTGATTTACTGGTGCTTCTTTCTCACTCTATCAGTGCTTTTGTTTCACTCTGGATAATATTTTAGTATTTAGTTGGGCCGCTCGGCCTTGACTCAACTTCCCAGTCGTACTCTCTACCACTTCCCTACTCCCTGCATCCAGAATGGATTGGCATATCGGGATTGATGAGGTCAAGTCCAAATATGGGTCAGTTTGTTCTGCAATAAATAACTTTCACGGCCTAGCACTTGAGCTAAAAGAGTTGTGTGTTATATGACACATCTGCTAATCCTGATGTGTGTTTCTAAAGTCAACTTTCTATGTAAGAAAATATGAATAATGCAGATTCAGTGTGGCCATAACTTGGCATAGCCTACTACAATCTAGGTGAGAGGAATCACGGTTTCTTCGTCGACTAGGTTCAACCATATACGCATGAAACAACTCATAGGAAGTGGGAACGATGGTATTTCCTCCCAAAGAAATAGCCAAAGTGATCCAAGAACTCTTGGTCAACATTGTAATTGCTTAATTCACCAAAATCCTCATCTTCAATATTGACAGTATGGCAGGCAAGATCATCCTTGATATTAAGAAGCATTTTCTTAAGAATCGGAAAAGGCCTGCCAATGATCTAAGGGAACGTGGGAAATATTTATGGGGTTGCACTCCCAGGCCCTTGCGAGGGTGATAAAGAAATCCATGACAAGAGTTTGTGTTCCCTATTCTGGAGTCTCCACCTTAGTGATCTGTAGCATGCTTCCTCCAGCTTTAACGATATTCCAATGGAGGAACGGTGGGTCAATGCCCACCAACTTGATAAACAACTGGAAAGCCTATTGGGTCATGGCCTCCTTATTCCCTATTGAATTCCTGAGATTCATGTGAGGGATGAGGCCATAGCTAAATCTCTCATGGTCTTGTGGTGTCTCAATCATCTGGAAGAAGTTGGGCATGGTCACGAAAGCAACAATTCGAAGTTGGTCATGGTCACTAGGGCTTTGCCAATGGTGGCCATATGTATGTCTCATACCATGTGATTTTCTACATCATGAGAATCATAGCCATAGCCCGAATTTCGATAAGCAGGCGTGATTGATGGACATGAACAAGCTTCATCCGGGTGCTTCTCCTCGACATGAATGAGCTTCATCCAGGTACTTCTCCTTGCAGACATTGAACAACACTTTGGCATGGCCTCTCTACTCATTGTCTGGGCTTTTTAGGTGCATTATCAACACCAAACATAGAAGAAGAGGGTTTTTATAAAAATCTCCTCCAGGCTTAAATCTATATGTTAAGTTCTTGCTTGAATCTATTTAACTTTTTAATCCAACAGCCTTAATTTTCATGAAACCTATATGCTAAGTTCCCACTTAACTTTTCTTTGCTTTGGGTTTGTTTTGGTTTTGTTTTCATTTTCTTGGTTTCAGTTTGGTTTTGGTCTTTTGGGTTGGTTTTAGCTTTTGTGGGTCGATTGTGTAAGCCCTAAAAATTTCCTCCATTCCACATCAAATGGGTTTGAGGGTCGGTCTAGGGAAAGTGGTAAAATTGGACTATTATTTTTAATTTAAATTGAAATTTTTCATAAAATATTGATTAAAGTAAGATTAAAGTAAGGAGTGGAGATTATAGTATTGAACTAATAAATTTTAATTGAAATTTATAAATAAGATAAATAAAAGTAAATTATTTAAAATAATTAGTGGTAATTTATGTTAATGGTCATAGAATAAATTTTATGACATGGTGTATTGTTAAAACACTTAGTGGTGTTAAGGTCACTAATCAGAACTTATGTAGGAAAAAATCTAGTCATGTTAAGGGTTACTGTGGCCCAACTCAAGTGTGATCCCCTCATGATTTTAATGGTTTAGATGCTCCTAGGTCTCGACTAATCAGGCCAAAAGTTAAGTGTGTACTCATCTAAATACTCACACAACTTAGCAAACTAAAAAATATTAGTGGTGATTTATACAGAAATTAATTTCACTAATTTAGATATCTTTGGATTTTCAATAGTTAATCCACCTTTTTATTTTAAAAAATGAAAGTATTCAATCAATCAAAAATCATTCTTGATTATGTTTTCAACTTAAAAGTATTTTTAATTTTTATATTGAAAATTTTGTTTAGTTGTCAAGCATTTAAATGGTATTGCCAATTATGTTCAATGTTCATGTTAACATAGTAGAATGAAAGATGATTGATCTCTTAGGAGCACAAGAGGCCATGATTATGTGAAATACATGATAAAAAATGTTATTAGAATATGTGAAAAAAGATAAAATAATATGCAGACAAATCAAAAGGGGTTAGGCTTCCTTACTCACGTACAATGTCATAATCCTCCTATAAAGGATAGAAAAGGTATTTACATCTCCACACATACATATAACAAAAGGAAATGAACGAAATTAGGGAAAATATAAATATAACTATGATATAAAAGATTCCTTTGGTATCTGGTAAAAGGATATCAATCTCACACATCACAAACACGATTGAAGCCTTCCTTTGAGGTGATAATTTAAGGAGAGGGTCAAACAAAGTGTGAAGAAAGTATGCTTCTCAATGCTCAGATAAGCATGTGAGTGCAACATGTCACAATATGCTTTAATATTATCCTTCGACTACTTACAAGCTTTGAAGATAGAATGCAACTTGTTGGCAGAGGCTGGGAATCTATGAAACCCATCATAGAGTTTCCTGCTATGATAAACCATCAAATATCCATGGTGTGTGGACACTACATAAACAACATGGATGATTGGCTCATAGGGTCCCTTTTGTATAGCCATTCATCAATGAAAGCTACTTCCCCCTGGGATAGAAGTAAAAGCTAATAGCTTCAACTGCAGGAATAATGACATCATAGATAATATTGTTTCCATAAAGAAGAGAACCAAAAATAGGCTTATGAATATGATCAATATCTATGAGAGATGTTGCAATGAAAGCAATAATAAATACAAAATTTGTGATCAATCGGCTAGGGACATCCTCCTAACTCTTTTCCCTGAGTAAACAAAAGTTTCATTAGCTGCCAAAAAATCTAGTTGTGCATT
This sequence comes from Pinus taeda, assembly GCA_000404065.3. Classification (NCBI taxonomy): domain Eukaryota; kingdom Viridiplantae; phylum Streptophyta; class Pinopsida; order Pinales; family Pinaceae; genus Pinus; species Pinus taeda. The sequence continues at coordinate 115,697 of APFE030114922.1, read as the reverse complement.
GTTTACCATGGTTCACCACTTGAAACCATCTCTTGCCATATATAGGCAACCCATTCACCCTCGCAATAATGGCTTCTTAAACAGGAATGTGTCCACCCAAAGCTAAGGACTTCTAGAAGGACCTTTCAAACTCCATGGAAACCTTGTCATCGAATCCATAAATTTTTTAGAAGCAAACCAACTAGTGAGCCTCTCAAAAAAACTACATGGCTTCGAGATGACTATGGAGGCACCAGAAGCCGATGAGTCTCATCAATTTTCAATAGGAAAATGTGGTGTTTCATTTGGCACAACATAAGGGGAGGGGTTTTATTAGGGTTCCCATTGGTGAACGGTCATGCTCCAATAAGGGATGGTGACCAGATATTCAAATCCAATCCCCAAAGCACCAACATTAGGTATCAAGCTAGAAACCTTGCCCTGCATCAATTATTATTGTGGGTTGTGGAAGGATAATTTAGGGAGTTGAGAAACACCAATTCATGGCATCACTTAGAGAAGAGGATCATGGTAGCCAGAATCTTGAAGAAGGCATCCATTATTGTTGTGGCTTGTTGAAAGACAATTTGGGGATTTGAGCAACACAAATTCACAATGACACTTGGAGAAGAGGATCATGTAAGCTAAAATTCTGAAGAAGCCACAATTGTTGGTATAGTGAACAAGCCTTCATGTACCTATTTCCCACTCTGTATTGATTATTTCCACAAGACTTGGCAAACTCTGCATTGATTCTTGCGAATGTGATCAAGCCACCTGTTGAGTATGCCACTTATATCAGGACACTATTAAGATTCAAGACACTTATTGAGGATGATGAATCTCAACAATTTCCTAAGGAAAAAACTCTTAGTATAATGCTTATCAATGTAAACAAACCATTTTATCAAGTTGAACAACTCTAACCCATGAATCCAATGCCTTAATAGTGACTCCCCACATTAGTTTCTTGTTTTTACCAAGACTTAAGAATATCTGAGAGAATACCCTAGAAATTACAAAAAGACAAATGATCAAAGTCGAAGAAGAATAAGTTACCACCATGATGTCATTAACCATCGAGTATCAATGCATAAATAAACGAGCACACACCTTGTTACTCTTGTCCACAACTGGGCCCATTGTAGATGTAATGTTTCCAATAGTAGTTAGATTTGTAGTAACCAAGTTTCTGTTTGTGTCAAATAAGTGAGCTCTCAATACTCAAAATAGATCCATTGTCATAAATAGTGACACAACAAAGAAAATTAAATTATGACAATATATTTTTGCAATCGCACTGTACCAATATTGGATTGTCTATCTTAGACTAATTCACCTACTTTTATGGTCATTTGTTTATCATTAACAAAATTATTTTCATTCTGTTAACATGAAGGATAAAACAGATGATATATTGCAAGAAATATTGAAAGTTAACTATAAAATTACAAAATTTGAACCAATTTGTAGGACTTTTAAGCCCACAAATTAAAATTGATCTCCTACCTTTTCCTGTAGGCTGAATGTGTTTATTTGCTTATTCAAGAATTTTGTTAACAAATTCTATTGATTCATGGTGTACCTAATAAAATAAAAAATATATCTTTAGATTGTCTCTTTTTAGATTTGAAGGAACTCGTGAAAATTTCCACATGATTATAGAAAATGTTTTCCACACCTTCCAATCAAAACTGCCTAAATATTTCATTAAATTTGGTGTAATATTTCCACTTATATCTTTGCCTGGAAAAAATTTAGAGCCAGATCAACTTAAAACTAAAGAAAATTCTAAACATTTCATGGTCTTCTTCGGAGTTTATGCTGAACCTGTTGAAAGTAACAGTGAAAAGACGAAAAAATGAAAGCCACTTTTTAAAAATCAACAAGTTAGAATCAAATAGAGTAAATATTATAAGCTAGAATCAACCCACCTCAAATAGATTTTTCTCATACATTGTATCAAGCATACTTATGAGTGTTGGATTTACATCTACCAGAAATCCCTTAATATCCGTCAATGTAAAGATTTTTTTTTTGTAATATCTAAACTTATCTTTTAACACAAGATGATGACACACCTTCTCAAAATAAAAATCTCATTAACACAGTGCCTGGAGCAACAAACACACATAAAATTCCAATAAGCTTGATCATTGAATTTTTTGTAGCCGCAGTACTAGATTGCAATCCAACATCCTTACAAAAATAAATTACATCCTAACATTCATAATACAGTAACAAATGTAAAACTATTTAGACAAAAGGACTCAAACGCAGGTTGTTTGCACAAACACAAATATATCATAAATTAAAGCATACAAATAACAAGCCACAAAAATATGTTCTAAAAAAATGGATCACCTTAAGTTTTATGTGTGAAACCCCAAAATCATCCACTGTAGTAACCATCCAAAGTCGATCTTCTCTCAAGAGTCATAACAAGAAACAACAATAGAAAATAGCATATGAAATACTAGTGGGAAAGTCCGTGAATGAATTTGACAAAAACATGCCATGGCCTTCATCTCTAATGAAAATGTCATGGGATCATAATGATAAGCTCTTATTTTATAAACTAGATCATTGAAAGACTCTTGAACTATCATTCCCTCTGGTAGTGTTTTATTGTTTTCTTGAAGGAGGACACCAAAAATCTCTTTGGCCATTCTCTGTACCATAGATGTGCCATCTTCAAATCTCAATGAATTGAGAATTTCAATTAGTAGCAGAAGCAATTACATAATGGGAAAACATGTTCAATTAATCCCTTCTACATAACCATAACTATAATCTGAAAGCAATATCACATGAGTTTCACTCACCAACAACTCTATATGTACATTAGGAAATCCAAAGCTGAGACTCGACCTAACAACTCAGTTGCACACAGTCTTCATCAATAGCTAAACCCATTAAAAGGTCAGGAAATAGACACTCAAGAAAAGTAGGTAACCTAAATTAAGAAAAAACTAGGTAACTTATTGATCGAAACCCAATATGATTTTTAGTAGGAGTTTTGACGGAATTTGAATTGTTATATCGTTAGCTAGGAGAGAAACTTCCATAGTTATAATGTCATGTTTTCATGTATGACATGACATTAAATTCCTAGGGTTATATTAAAAGATAAAAAACCAAAAGCCAGTGAAGCCAGTGAAGCTAACTATACTAAACCCTAAGCTTGAAGGATGAACAAGCACAAGGATCCACTCTAGAATCTAAACCCCAACTAACATGAATACAAATCAAGCCAAAGCTAGTAACAAGAATACAAATAAGAGAACCACATTAGACATAAGATCTCAAACATAATATTCATGTATTTATGAAATAGAGACCTATGGTTTTCCTTAATGATCAATAAATGGAAGAGGTGGCTTGAGGTTTGAATTACAGGTGAAGTATTTTCCCTCCTCAAAAGCCTTGGTCCCAATTTCCCTAAAAAATCTGCATAAAAATAACCCAAATAGAAATAATTGTTTGTTACACAACTAACACCAAATAATCTCAAGTAAACATTCTTCTACTCAAAATTTATTGAACATTCCACATTGAGCCTATTAAAAGAGGATTTACACATCGAAAATAAACCCAAAAATTAAAATAATCTTAAATAAATTTTTGGTTGAATGGATCGAAACCCATATGTTATATGTTCTTACCAAGCAAAGTGTAGTCATCAAAATCATCCAAAGTAAGCATCGCAGCGAAAATGAATAAAAAAATGCAAGAAGAATGCAAAAAAGCAACATGATGTAAAAGAGGGCTTGTAGGATAGATAGCATACAACAACTTTCACCTTCATAAAATCCATCATTGGTGGTATAAATTGTGATTGGAGACATGTTAGGAGATGCATGAACTTGCATTGTGAGATTTATTATTCGAGGACATAGTATTGCCTAGTTAGGACCTCTCTAAAGCCATATGTTGGGTTTTATAATTTATTGAACACCAGTCAAAATCAATAGAATATGTGTGTAAGGAAACCATAATAGATCCATTCAGAAGAGGGATTTGGTTAATGGCGTGAACCAAATGATAATAAAGAAGCCCAACGTGAGTCAAAATCCATGGAATCTATGGGTAAGGTAGTCGCAATAGATACATTCAAAATAGAGGTTTGGTTAATGATAAGAGTCGAATAAAAACAAAAACCCCATCACTATTTTTGGACAATTACGTTTATGTATCTAAAGTCAACATCATATTATATTTCCCTAATTATATAAAGGTTTTTGACCTAGCGATATTTTAGTCGTAAGCCAGAAATTAAAAGAAATTATCATGAATTTAAAATAAAAATAAATTTAGACTTCATTACCATGTACCTTTTAACTCCATCAAAATTAATAAATAAGACTTTATTCCCACCATCTCTTAACTCTGTTGAACCTAGTAAATAGGACTTCATTTTGGCCAAAAATACAAGGTAGAGTGGAAATTGTTTTGTGGGAAATAATGATGCAGGAGCATTCATCCAAGGGAAAATTATTGTAGTTAGTAGACATAGGGGGTCATGCATTTTAGGAAATAGTTTTTCCTAAGTATCAAGTTCATGCAATATTTAGGCCTTTAAGTGTGATTTAATTAGATAATAGGAGAATATGTAAACACTCTCAAAACAAATAAATGATAATGTGAGGAAGAGTTAGAAGTCAAATCCAACTCTTAGATAGTTCCATGATTCAAGGAACAAGAGAGAGCTTTTACGAATTAATTAGAGTAGATGTGGACTAGTGAGCTGATAAGGGGACTTTTCTATTTTGAAAAAGAAAAAATATGAAGTGGATAAAGTCTATCACATATGTATGCATGTAGCGAGCTTTAGGGATTTTGTTAAAGGATGGGATCAGACCTTCATAATAATCCAATCCAAAGTTTCCATATAAATATATGTAAGCCCATGGGTAGAAGGAAGAGGCCACTAATAGTAGAATCAGGCCTATGTGTGTGCGAGACCAAGGAGTCTTGAATGTAATCATTTCCTTTTATATTAATATAGGCAGTGTTATTTCCTAACTATGTCAGAATATTAAAGTATTCCGTGGATGAGTTTACTGTGAATTCGTAGGTTCTGCAACAGGTTGCAGGTATAATTCTGAGGGACGTAGAGGTAAGAAGTGATTTAGAGGAATCACAATGGGTTTCGAATATAGGTGAGGAGATAGAGGAAGCTCTGGAGGAATGGTGTAGCAAGGATGGACTTAAGATTTAATTTTAGAGAAGCTAAACCATGGAAGGTCGAGTTCTGAAGAACAAGCAGAGAAAGAGGAGCATGATTTAGAATAATCGAAAGGAATCATCAAGTCCAATTGGAGCACCACAACAGAGATGTGGAGAATAAAAGAGTGAAGTTAAGCCCTAGCAAGGATGAGCTGAGCAGTAGAAGAGTGGAAGGTAGAGCCTTTGAAGAATCCAAACTACGAAGAAGAAACTAAAAATAACACAGAAAAACCAATTACAGAGAGTCGAGCAAAACTCCGAAGGATGGATGCTCAGAAGCCATTGGATCATTAAGATCAATAACTAAGATTAAGTCGCGTTAGCAAAAGCCCTTTTAAGATTATCAGAGAGAGCTTTGGAGGATTGGGATGAGTGAGTGCTGATTTATCGTGCACTGTTGGATCATGACCAGATCAATGGTCGCGATGTAAATCGCAGTCAGAAGTCAAAGGTACCAAAGGCCAACAGTAGTGTTTAGTAGAGTTGCGATATTGCGATAGCGATATATCGGCAATTGGCATTGGGAATTATCGGCGAACGGTGTCGAGGCTTCGAATATCGGAAGTGGATGGTAAGGGTGGACCCGACTATAGTTGTGAATGTCATTGTATAGGATTTGACATCTGCATGTATGTGTTCCCATATGGGTCAGCGATTCTATTGATATGCGTTATGACCGTGGGGAAGCCAATTAGCTAATTGCAATAAAGGTAAACCTTTGGAATCTGTGAAAAATCCGTATTATGGAAAAGTATATGTTTGTGGAGTAATTCCTTTGTAAATGTATTTATAAGGGATTTGCGCAGATGAAGTATTTTTTTGTAAAATATGTATTAAACCAAAGATTAAGAGGGTTTATGTTATATATGTGCAGCCATAGGAGCTATTAAAGGTTTAGGAGGGCCAATAAAGTTATGATAGGAGGGAATTAACATAAGGGCTTTCATAAAGTCTTATGAAAGTTAAGGGGATAGGAGTTTGGTGGGGTGATTGGTTTGGATAGAAAGGAACTGTGTATAGAAGGGAGTTCACCATTTATGGTCTGAAGATTTGACTCCATGTAGAGTTAAATACCTGGGACAAGAGTGTGGATGCATTTTTAACATGCATATTTTGCGTATATGCTAGGTAACCCTGGCTTCAGTTTGGCTAAGTATGGTTATAATGATGCAGGGGTCCCCAGCATATAACCATACTTAGCCAAACCAATGCAAGGTTCACCCAGCATATGCCCACAGTATCCATGTTAAATATGTATGAACCAAAGGTTAAGAGGGTTTATGTTATATATGTGGGTCCATAGGAACTATTAAAGGTTTAGGAGGGTTGATAAAGTTCTGATAGGAAGGAGTTAACAGAAGGGATTTCATAAAGTCTTATGAAAGTTAAGGGGTGAGTGAAGTCTTGATAGGAGTTTGGCGGGGTGATTGGCTATTGTTAGGCCCCTATAATACTAGTGTAACCCCTGATTATTATTAGTAAAACCCCCTTATTATGTTTATGTGCCCATGTAGTGCCCATATTGTTACTATTGTGCCCCATAGAAGCCCCCTATTCTTATTATTATGCCCTTACATTATTATTATTTTGTCGGCTCTAATTATATTATGACCCCTTAGACTCTTATATATCGAAAGGAGCTATTTTCATTTGTATCATCGAAGAATTATTCATTTGTGTAATTTAAAGGAGGTTGCCCCCTCGAAGAGGCTGAATTCTAAGGTGTTTATCTATCTTTTCTATCTTTTTGTGAGCTGGTTTCATAATATTTCATATCAGAGCTTTGGATTCTAGGGTTTTGCTGCTCTAAATAGGTCATTGTGAAATTTTCGCTATAATATTTTTTCTGGGACGTTTAAGAAGTGAAAAAAAAAATCCATTTGAGAAGAAATCACACTGAACCTCGGGTTCGAATTTCAAAGCTTTTTGCACTATATTTGCGGAGGTATGACCTGAGGAAGTTGGTCTTTTTGAGACTTTTGAATTACATTCCAAACTGGTGACCTAGCGAAAATCATCATAACTTTCTCTCTAAGCATCAGATTGATATTTTGTAAGAAGGTACAGAGAGAGGATGGACTGTAATTTCTTGTACATATTTTTTAAAGCCAAATGTCGAAATAGGGACACATGGCATGTCATACAAGTTCGCTCTAGTGAACTAGTCTATAATCAGGTCAATGTGGGATATTTGGCATAACTCTTCCTTGGAGAATCTAATTTGGATTAGACTAGGGGCATTGGAAAAAGGACACAAAGGACTACTTCAGATCGTAATTTTAGAACTTAAAGGTCCGAAAGTACCGAGTTATAGTCATTTCAAGATCGAGCTCCTAAAATCAAGGAAAAGCAAGACCAGGAAGTTTGATGGCAAGGATCTGGTAAATTGGATACTTTAGATGGGGCAATATTTTGATCTAAATGGTGTACCATTGTTACAAAAGGTATGCATTGCATCTTCATATTTAGTACCAGATCAATTTTTATGGTATAAAGGGCTTTGTTCTCGTAAAAAACTTGTTACGTGGTCAATTTTCACAGAGGAAATGATAGCAAATTATGAGGATACAAAGAGCAATACCTTCTTTAGAGCAACACCATAACAATTGGAAAGAGCAAAAGGGCTTTGTTACATATTGGAAAGTAAAATTATGGAAACAAGGAAGTCTACCCCTCACAACTATAAAGATGGAAGTGTTGTTTCTTCTAGCCTTCTACAACCTACAAGGGTTACACCAGAACAATTGGAAGAAAAAGAGAAAAAGGGCTTTCTCACAATTGTGATAGCGAACACACTAAAGGTCATAAGTTCACTGATAAGAAATTATTTTACATAGAGTATGAAGAGGAGGAAGAAAAGGATCAGGTAACATCAAAATAAGAGGATAGACACCACAACCCAACCCCAAAGAAAGAAGAAATGAATCAAACCATATCTTGTAAAGCATTGGAAATAATTACCACTCCTCAAACTCTCAAGATAGAATGACATATCAAGAAGAAAAAGGTGAAAGAAGTAAAATATCACAACGAGAAAGAAGAAATGAATCCAACCGTATCTTGTAATTTGTTGGTCAAAATTACCACTCCTAGAACTCTCAACATAGAAGGGCATATCAAGAAGAAAAATGTTCAAGAAGTGAAAGATCACATTGAGCATCAAGAAATGAATTTGACCATATATTGTAAGGGATTGGAAGAAATTACCACTCCTCAAACTCTAAAGATAGAAGGACATATCAAGAAGAAAAAGGTACAAGCAGTGAAAAATCACATCGAGCATCAACAACAAGTTCTCCAACTTTTGAAGGATAACGCCACTTTGGTGCAAAATTGAATGAAACAACAGGTAGATCAACATCGTAGTGAAATTTTTTTTGATGTAGGTGATTGGGTATTTCTACTGCTACATCTCGAGCAAGCTATTTATGAGAAGGAAATGTTGGCAATACTATATGCACTTAAGAAATGGTGACCTTACCGAATGGGAAGACACTTCAAGGTAAAAATGGATCATGATAGTCTTAAATGCTTTTTAGAACAACTATTATCTTTAGAAGAACAAAAAAAATGGGTCACAAATATGTTGGGTTATGACTTTGACATCGTCTATAGAAAAGAGAAACAAAATTTTGTTGCAGATGCACACTTAAGAAAGGATGAGGATGTGGAAGCATTGTTTGGTGCTATTTCTATTATCCAACTAGATTGGATAAATGAAGAAAGGGATGAATGGAAGAAGGACGAATAAGTATGGCCACTTATTCGAAAGTTGCAAAAGATCCTAATTCAGACAATACTGCTAGAAATTGAAGAGGAAGGAAAAACCATATTGGAACCTGGAGCAGTCACAGAAACAAGAACCCGAAAGCTATGAAATCAATCAATTTTAGAGTACCTCATCAAGTGGAAGAACTTACCTACTGAAGATTCCACATGGGAGGAAAAGAATTTTATATAGAAGCATCAAGAACTACTCAAGCATTCAGGACAAATTTTTTTGAAGGAGAGGGTCATTTTAGGCCCCTATACTACTAGTGTAACCCCTTATTGTTATTAGTACAACCCCTTTATTGTATTGATGTACCCATTTAGTGTGCATATTGTTACTATTGGGCCCCGTAAAAATCCCACTATTGTTATTATTATGTCCTTACATTATTATTGTTATGTCAGCTCTGATTATATTATGACCCCTTAGACTGCTATATATAGAAATAAGGTATTTTAATTTGTATCATCAAAGAATTGTTCATTTGTGTAATGTAAAGGAGGTTGCCCCCTCGAAGCAGCTGAATTCTAAGGTGATGATATATCTTTTCTATCTTTTTTTGAGCTGGTTTCATAACAGTTCTGATACAAAGGAAATGTGTATAAAAGGGCCTTGACCATTTTGGCCTGAAGATTTGACTCCATGCAGAGTTAAATACTTCGGACAAGAGCGTGAATGCATTTTTAACATGCATACTGTGGGTATATGCTGGGTAACCCTGGCATCAGTTTGGCTAAGTATGGTTATATGTTGGGGACCCCTGCATCATTAATGGTATCAGAGTATATTTGTAATCTATAAAAGGATAACTTTTGAAGTTCATTGAATACTGTAGCATTCCAGCAAAGGCTTGGAGTAGGCAGGAACAGAGCATTCCTAAAGAGAAAGCAGAATTGCTTAATGCAAGTTCTGAAGGAAAGAGGACTTGAGGCACAAAACATTGGACAATCCATTCAAAGAGCAAACGAATGGGTGAAACAAGATGATGTTGAGATCTTGAAGGAGAGTTAATATGTTATGTTATGTTTTAAATTGGGAATATGTGTTTTTATACTAATGCACAGGTGACAGCAGGAAAAGCTGTGAGAGGAGAACATATGAGTTCTTGAAGGTAGAGTAAGGAGAATACTATGAAGAAGAAGTGGCTGTGAACCTGAAGAATCAAACAAAATATTGGATAGAGAGGATAGCTGAAGTGTTCTCAAGAGGATGTGAGAGATTGCAGAAGCCTAGAAGGAGAAAAGGTGTTGCTCAAGAAGAGGTTCTAGACAGAGGACCTATCCTTACGAAAAGACTGAGTGAGGAGAGCTTAGTGAGGTAAGTTTACAGCGAGGAGGACTAGCTGTTGCAGAGGCTTGTTTGAAAGGAGCTCATGAAGATAGAGGAGAAGAAGATGACTATTGATAGTCATAGCAGAGGTTTAGAGAGAAGCCACAATAGAAGAAATATAAAGAAAGAGTATTCCAAGGCAAATGGAAAGAGAATAAGTCAAGAAGAAATTGACAAAGAGGTTACTGAATTAAAAGAACAACTTAATGCATTAAGGAGAATGCTTGAGGAAAACCAGAGACTAGGCTGGGTCTTGAGGAAGAAGCTGGTGAAGTGGCATGAGATTCAGAGAAGGCTATAGTAGAGGAAAGTGAAGTGGCTGAAGGAAAAACTCAAGGAAGTTGAGTTAGAAATGGAAGAATCCATTTGTGAACTAGAAAAGGGAGAAGTTCTGGGAGGAAGTGAAGATGAAGACTTGAATACTAAAACTTCAAGTGAGGCCAATGGGTCTAATGATTTTAAATCTGACAATTTGTGTATGCATGTAGGTGAAACATGTAACGAAGGAAAATTGGTTGATATTGTCATGAAGAAGGATGAAGACCAACAAAATATAAATTATGTTATGGAAAAGGATGAGATAGATAGATCTCATATACAACTAGAGAAAGATGTAAAGAAACCACATGAAGGGCTTGAGGAGATTGAAGAGGAGACTATTAAAGAATTTCTAAATCATATGAATGATTTAGAACAACAAGGAGATATGATAGCTGAACCATCAAGTGAGACCATAGGGTGTTATATTTTTAAGACTAATAGTTTGTCTATGGATGCAGAACAAATGCATGAGAATATTAATTCAGATGTCGAGACAAGGATAGCTCTTGGATAAGGTAAAGGAAAAGGAACTGAAGGAAAACTTGGAGAAGTGATTATGTTAATTGAAAACATAGTAAAGGATCATCAATTCACTATGATGATAGGCACAATGGAAATAGCCATGGAGGCTATTGAGATAGTCAAGGAAAAAGAAGGACATCTATTGAAAGATTTCAAGAAGGAAGAAGTCTATACAAAAGACTTAACAAAGAGAGAATGAACACTAATAAAGGAGTGTTTTACAAAGGATGGACAGTATTTTGAAGATGTCAAAAGTCTAGAGGAGTACTCTAGGAGAACAAAGTATGATGGAGAAGACCTCTTGAAGGAGGGATGTAGTGATTTGTCACAACAAAAATACCTTGAGATTACAAGGGTCAGAGGAAGACAGTGATTTAACACTGTAACACGACATGTGAAGGATGAAGCTAGAATAAGAGAGCATTGTGATGAAATACTTGCTATGTGTGAAGAAGAGATTAAATTGCTGGAGAAATTGATGAGAAAACCTCATAGTAGAACATAAGATGGAGTTACAGTTTCTGAAGAAGAAGATGTGTCTCAAGTAGTCATGGAGACAGGAAAGTGCAATAATTTTTTTGCGGGTTCATTAAAAAGCATGAATCAGTATGATTATGTGATCAAAGAGATTGAGCATAGACTGTTTGAAGATGGTAAAGTGGCAGTAGGAATCAAACAATTTCAAGGTGAAGATAACCAACAACATGTTAAAGAAAAAGGAGTTCACTATAGTGTACAAGAGCAAGAAGACATCATTAAGACAGATGGCATCGAAGAGAGACTAATAGGCAGTCTAATGAATTCTATTGAGAATTCAGAACAACATATTGATGTGCTGACAGAGGAGGAAAAAACAATGCAACAAACTGAATTATTGCCAAATCAAAACAAGGCACAACAGACTTGTGTTTTTATTTCAACAAGTGCGTTGTGAATGTAGGTTTTGTTGCAAATGATGAAGGAGATTTGGCATAGATGAACAACCAAATACAATTAAATGAAGAGAATTCTATGGAAGAATTCAATCCATGGAATAAAGAATTTAATTTGCTGGAGAAAGTGTTGAACAATCATTATTAAATAATGAAAGAGGGTAAGGATGATAGGGAGGCAGTCAGTAAAGCACCCAAGGTAAGGTTGGAGCAAGCAAAGCAAAAGTTGGAGCAAGAAAAGTAGAAATCAGGGAAGCAAGAGTTAGCATGAAAGACAACAACAACCTGGAATAAAGAGAAAGAGGCAACAGTAAGTGGCAATGTAAAAACTAGTCCAAAGATGTGCTAGAAAAGGAAATTGGAGAAATGTGGTAGCTGATGATGCAGCAAGTCAAATGGAGGAAAATGGTAGTAGCAGGAAGCAAGATCAATTAGAACTTGAACATGATTGACAAGATGAAGAAGATGGAGCAAAAGACAATAGACATACATCAGCAGCGAAGGTAGAAACTATTTGGACCACTACAAACTAAAGTGTGGTATCTACGAAGATAAAGATCAAAAGGCACATGATTTGCAGATCATGAATATTTTCTACTTTGAGAGTCTGATGCAGGAGCCTTCACATAAGGGAAAATTATTGTAAATAGTAGACATAGGGGATCATTCATTTTGCGAAATAGTTTTCCTAAGTATCTAGTTAATGCAATATTTAGCCCTTTAGGTGTGATTTAATTAGATAATAGTACAATATGTAAATGCTATCAAAACAAATAAATGAGAACAAGAGTAAGAGTTATAAGTCAAATCCAACTCTTAGATAGTTCCATGATTCAAGGAACATGAAAGATCCTTTAGGAATTAATTAGAGTAGAACTGGACCATTGAGCTGATAAGGGGACTTTTCTATTTTAAAATAGAGAAAAGATGGAGTGGATAAAGTTTGCCACATATGTATGCATGTAGTGAGCTTTAGGTCTTTTGTTAAAGGATGGCATCATGTCCTTCATAGTAAACCAATCCAAAGTTTCCATATAAATATATGTAAGCCCACGAAGAGAAGGAGGAGGCCACTAATAGTAGAATCAAGCCTATGTGTGTGTGCAAGAATGAGCATTCTTGAACGTAATCGTTGATTTTTACATTAATATAGGAAACATTATTTCCTGACTATGTCAGAATATTAAATTATTCGATGTATGAGTTTACAATGAATTTGTAGGTTTTGCAACAAGTTGCATTTATAATTCTAAAGGACGCAGAGGGACGGAGTGATTCAAAGGAATCACAAGGGGTTTCAAATCCAAGTGAAGATATAGAGGAAGCTCTCGAGGAATGGCATAGCAAGGATGTGCTTAAGATTTAAGCTCAGAGAAGTTGAACTGTGGAAGGTGGAGTTGTGAATAACAAGCAAAGAAAGAAGAGCACAATTTAGAAGAATTGAAAGGAATCATCAAGTCCAATTGGAGCATCAAAGCGAAGCTCTGGAGAAAAAAAGAGTGAAGTTAAGCCCTAGTAAAGATGAGTTGAGCAACAAAAGAGTGGAAGGTAGAACCTTTGATGAAGCTGAACTACAAAGAAGAAACTGAAGAAAATGTGGAAAAACTAAGTACAGAGGGTTAAGAAAAAAAGAGAAGGATGGATGCTCAATCTATTGGATCATTAAGAACAATGGCTAAGATTAAGTCATGTTGTCAAAAGCCATTTTAAGATTATCGGAGCGAGCCTTGGAGGATTGGGATGAGTGAGTGTCGATTTATTGTGAGCCATTTGATCATGACCAGATCAACAGTCAAGATGTAAATCACAATCGGAAGTTGGAGATACCAATGGCCAAGCGTAGTGCTTAGTAGAGTTGCGATATTGCAATAGCAATATATCAACGATCGATGTTAGGATTTATTGGCAATCAGCGTCGGGGCTTCGAAGATCGGAAGTGGATGGTAAGGGCGGACCTGACTATAGTTGTGAATGTGGTTGTATAGGATTTGAGATCAGGGTGTATGTGTTCTCATATGGGTGGGATATTCTGTTGATATGTGTTATGACCATGGGGAAGCCAATTAGCCGATCGCGATAAAGGTAAACCATTGGAAAATGTGGAAAAGCCATATTATGGAAAAAGATATGTTTGTAGAGCAATTCCTTTGTAAATGTATTTATAAGGGAATTGTCCAGATGAAGGGTTTTTATGCTAAATATGTATTAAACCAAAGGTTAAGATGGTTTATGTTATATATGTGCGGTCATATGAACTATTAAAGGTTTAGGAGGGCCAATAAAGTTCTGATAGGAAGGAATCAACAGAAGGGCTTTCATAAAGTCTTATGAAAGTTAAGAGGTGATTAAATTCTCGATAATAGTTTGGCAGAGTGATTGGATTTGATACAAAGGAACTATTTATAAAAGGTCCTTGACCATTTATGGTTTGAAGATTTGACTCCATGTAGAGTTAAATACCTAGGACAAAAGTGTGCATGCATTTTTAACATGCATACTGTGGGTATATGTTGGGTAACCTTGGCATCAGTTTGGCTAAGTATGGTTATATGTTGGGGACCCCTCCATCAAATAAAGGCACAATAACATCGATGTGTAGCATCTACTTAAATCACCAAGTATATACCTAATCCATCAACATGACAACACTTCTTTGAGTAAAATTATGAAATACAATGGAACAACTCAAATTAGAATTTATAGCCAAAGGATCGAGACTTAGAATAGAATGCTTAAATGATCACAATAAAAATAATACACATTGGAAATATCATAGACAAATGGATCATGCATACTAAGCTAAATGTGGTTGCTAAATAAACCTCTTCTTACATGTAGTGTCCTAGATGGCCAAGGCGAGGTGTCATAAAACCTCTTCCACAATTTTTTTCAAATAAGAGAAAAAACATCATTTTTGTGTTAACATTAGTGAAAAGATGTAATTTACGTAACCTAACATATACTAAATTTGCTTCACATTTATAACACAATATTCTAATATGTGCAACATCTAATGTTCGAGAAATATAAAAATTCCGCATAAGATTTTGTGGTGAGGAATTGCCTTTTGATGCTTGTCCAAGTTGAGTATTTTGCAACATCGAGCATTAATTAAGTGTTGGCTTGTATGGGCTTGACCCAGGCTCAGAGGTGATTTAGGCAAGAAAATCCTGGTACTACTAGCCATTTCGGCAACAGTCCACGAAGCGTAGACTGAGGTCTCACTTGAAGTAGTATGGGAGGGTGCTACAACCAGGTTTCCACACCCTTGGGATGTCTGATAGGCTTCTGGAGGTCTGCAGTCCGACCTATTGTTACGCGCACTTGCGATTCCTTCACAACCTATAGTGCGCCTTCTGCGCAGCCCTATTCGGGGCACGACCCATATAATACCCAAGTATCTTGCTACTTAACTGATTACTTAACTTGTGTATGTACGAGTTATGGCTATCACAGCATATTTACTAATCATATCAATGGGTGTTATATAGCCCAATACAAAAATAAAGAGGATAATGCACAACAAATACACAGAAATAGGAATCAACTTCTCTTTTATTAATCTTCAATATTGCTTACAAACTTGACACTGCCCTCCGCATTCAGCTGCAAGGGTCCGCGCACTCAGCTATGGACTTTACTAGGCCTTTGCACACTCAGCTACAGAGTGTCTTCCTACTACTATGACCCAATACACTCAGAATCCTACTCTAAGCTCGAATCATTCATTTGCTACTTACTCTATCCTCCACTATCTTTACAACTTATATTGTCTCTCTATTTATACAATCCCATGGTCCATGGACCATGGGTAGGCCGACATGACTTTACATTATAGCATTAATTTAGGGAGGTCAACCCTATGACTTAATATCTACTTCACGCCTCGTGCCTGCAATTCGCGGAGTCTTACAAAACCTTTAACCAAAACTTGGGCTTTGAGCCCCAAAATGTGCAATGGGGGGATTCCATACCCAATAGGCCCCCAACACAATCAGCGTGACTCATCTTGATTCACTTTGCTGGTGTGGCTATCTTTGCACGAAGCCCTTTCAACTGTTCCCCTACTGCCTAGTGGTCCGCGATGCACTATTCTATTGTTTGCTTGACCTGCTGCATGCGCTCTTCCATTGCTTCCTTGTGAGGCTCCACTATCTGTCTTAGCGCATATAGTCCCTGCATCTACATGAGCTTTCCCTCAATCTCAACTGTAATGGTGAAGGCCTCATCAATCCAAGGCTAGACGTGTGCTTTGAGAAGGGCCTCTTTCTATCTTGTAGCATCCACATACTCCTTCAGTGCCCTTACCTATTGCATCTTAGCTAGCCGTTGGATGAGGACAAGTATTTGCAATGTTCCCCTGACATTGTCATATTGATGCTACAGTTTAGGCACCGCTATTTCGAGGCATTTTATGTTGGGGTCCTCCTGCAAGGATGTGTGTACATCGACCTCTTGGTCCAACATACTGGTGCAATCTTGCACCGCCCTTCCAATTTCTACCAGTCCTATTTGAATTGCACTAACATGTTATTCTTTGACTTCCAGAGGAGTGGAAGGCTACAACTTCATCTGCAACTCAGTAATCTGGAGGTTTAGCTCCAGCTATACCCATGTCATTTCCTTGTGTGTGCTTCAGACTCCACTTGCGAGACAGTGAATCCGCATCTTGGTTAGTAGGTTTGTGGCAATTGATAATTCTAGAATGTACTGACATGCTTCATCCGCTGTTTGCGTGATCAATCAATTCTGTGACACTAGCTCATCATGATGCAGTCTAAGTTGTAGTGGATATTTTGCTCACTCAATACCTCGATTGTGTGGCCTTGTTGTGCATGTAGCTTTGTTGTTATGCCATCCAGCAACTGTTACAATGTGTCCCATGGAAGGGTAGCCAAATTTAGGCCAAGTCCCTTGATCCAGCCCACAGTGGCTCTGTCCTTCTCGCTCTCCATTGTTAGCACTCCTTCCGACAGCACTATAATGTTGCCATTTTTGCGCGCAGCAGCTTCTCCGCTGCTGATGTACATCCAGCACCATAGGCGACTACTTTTTGGGTAGTAGATTCCCCACATAATGGTTTTAGGGCTTAAATTTCACTATTTTGGGTATTGGTATTATCTGGGCTCTGCGAAGTGCACGGAGCGTGAGTTGTAATGAGTCCAGTCAAAGAGTAGTCTTCTCTAAAATATTGTAATATAATATAGAATGTGTCAGCCTATCCATGGTCTGTGGACCATGGGGAAGGTATAAATAGAGTAAGGCTCTAGGTGTAGAAGGAAGTCCTTAGATCTGATCGGAAGTGATATGGTTTTCTGAATGTGGTATTCGATCCAAGTTTGTAAGTCTGAGTTTTGGGTTGTAGTAGGACATAGAGGCTCCATAGCTGTGTGCACGGAGGCCTAGTAGAATCCGTAGTTATGTGCATGGAGGCCTAGTAGAGTCCACAACTATGTGCATAGAACCCTGTCACTGTGTGCACAGGGTAGGAAGTGGAGTGTAACTAGAAAATGAATTAATAAAGATAAGTTTGTTTTGGAATATTGTGTATCTATTTCTATATTTTGGGTTATGTATCTATTTACGGTTTATGATTGAATGCATGTCTGTTTATGTTAAATGGTAACTGAAAGTATTAGGCATACTTAAATTAATTCAATATCTATAATAGTAATAAGCACAGAAAGGGTAAAGAACATTCGCACACATCATCCTTGTTGCGTGAAGGTAGTCACACTAAAAAAACAGTTGCGCAGAAGTAGCACAATGCATAGGCCCAATTTGAAAACTTTCTAGACCACATCAAGACATCCCTAGGGTGCAGAAACTTGGTTCCAACACCCTCCCATGCTACCTCTAGTGAAACCTCATTCCAGACTCCATGGACTCTTGCCAAAAGGGCTGATAGTTTCTGGATTTTTTTGGCTAAACATTTTTGAACCTAGGTCAGGCCCCAATAAACCAACAAATGGTTCCATTGCCAAGACCAGGTTCTAACTAAGTGATGTCTAATGTCGGAATATTGGAACCATATGAAGAAGGAAATTGAAGATTGGTTGGATCTGAAGCTTCACGAGTTCATAATATAGGAAAACAAAACCTCGCAGATATCTGAGAAGAGGTGGTGGGATCACTTCATATATACGGAAATCCAAGATATCTTCTTCACAACCTTCTCTTTAGAGCTGTATGATTGGATCACAAGGCTAGAAAAGAGCCAAGTATGGTGCAATATTGATCAACCGATAGTGTGGACTCTAGAGTTGGTGCGTAGGCTATAGAGGCGTCTAAAGATAAGATCGCACGGGCCGTAGACCATTGGCTGGATTAGATAATAGGAGGATTTATCACTGAATTTGTGATAGATATGACTGTCAACTATAGTGAAGCACAAAGATGTTTTCTCAAGGGGTTGTTGGCTAGATAAATCATTCTTCCAGACAAGATTGCTCTCCCTAGTATCGAATGATATCTAGCAACAAAGAGCACAAGCAAATCTACTTTTCTCTAAACATGTTTCAAGTCATAAATGAACACTAACAAGTGTAACATACCCTACCTTGGTCCAACTCTTGTTTGTGGTAGTTTTATCCCAACAGCTTCAAGCAGTTCCATTTCAATAACCTTCATACACAAACAAACACACATCAAAGCATACCTGCATATATATTATACTAACACATGTTCATTATCAAGATCAAGGAGCTCATAAAATAAACCATTAGAGACAGTTCATTGAGAAAAACAATCTTGATTGTATTAACTTGATGAATAAAAGAACCTTACAACCTTTGCCTTGATGTTGCACAAGTTCATTCTAGGGTCTAGCAGGAGTCTCCTCTACTTTGAAAAGCCTCACTCACTTCCCAAATGACATGAAAGATATGTGATCTCTCCTCTCACAAGCTCAAAAAGGAACTCTAATTTCCAGCAGCATTTACCCTCAAGAATATTCAACTTTCAACCTCCCCTACAACCAGCCCAATGCATGAATTTATAGTGCAAATGGAGGAAGTTGCAGGTCCACCATTTAAGGGATAAGTTCCTCCTTCAATGGGATAAGCACATCATATCATGGAGTTAGCTCCCTTAGTTATGGAATGGATGAACCAAGGTGGAGCAGACTTGCCAGCGCAATATTCCTACTAGAAGTGTCTAGAAGTGACCCAAGATGAGTTTTTGAGAATGAACTCATGCCTTTTTAACTTTTACATGGGTTCGCATCCATTACTCAATAGACAGAGTGGTCAAGCTTGCAGGAAACATGACCATTGGGTGCGGCACCGTAGGCAATACTAGGAGAAAGTGCGAAACCAGGATTTGAGATATTTTTAAGGTCTTTCTCCCATTTTCAAGGCTTGACATGAAGAGATGAGGCTTAAGACTTGCAAAGGAGGTATGTATGAGTGTCGATGGACTCACACAAACTGTAGATAGTCATGGTGACAATTTTTTGTGTAACAGATTGCCCCCTAAAGTGTGAAGTCTGTAGTATATGAGGATGGTTTTTTGATCATATAAGAAGAGTGAAGGAATTTATCATTTCAAGGATCTTCCTGTTGATACCTCGGTCAGAACCTGTAAAAAAATTCAACGCAAAATATATATATGTGAAAATATCAGCGCAGAGGTAGGCATTCCCATGTTCAGATCAAAACTAACTAAGAACTATCTAAAACTACTCTGATACAGGAATGATTTTGTATTACATCACAAGTAGGAACATATGGACATAGTATGGGCACAACCATCTGTTTATGAATAGTCCACTATATAATGATAAAAAAATTCCTCGTAGTCTGGATGGTGGAAGCTAGATCTATGGTCTTCATTTCTACTTCCCGAACTAGTACGATTCTATCCATGTGAATGAGTGTGTCAAAGTCGAACATGGTAGAAACCACTTGAGTACCAGTCAATGATGTAAACTGTTAACAAGTGTGAGAGGAACCACTAGTAATGTCAATGGCCCTCAAAGTACTCAGTATAATCCACGAAATGTGAATGAATGAGTCGATGTCGAACACATCCTATAATCCTTTGATTGAAGGTCAATGATGCAACTTGTCGTCAAAGGTGAGAAACCTACCATTGAGGCATGTAGATTCCAAGGTACTGATGATTTCTGGATCATCTTTCTAGATAATGAGTCGGAGTCAATAGAAAGCGATCCGCCATAGGCAAACCCATAAGACGAAATCATAGATCAAGTCTGAAGAAATATATTTGGCAAGAACTAACTCAGGGATTGTCAATGATGAATGACATATATTTTGCATGTGAATGGTTTATTTTCACAGACCTCTTGAACACATAAGACACTGCAGATGGCTTGGTGACAATTGACCTAAAGCTAATACCCGGAAACCGGCTGAAGACTTTCAATGTGGCTTGATTAACTGTTAGGTGAAGGATTTCCCAACGCAGGTGAATAAAAATGTCATGTTCAAGAGTGATTTAAAGTTTTTCAAACACAAAGTATGACAAACTGGTTCATTTTTCTCTCTTTTTCCCCACCATTTCTGGCAAGTACCTCTTTATTTTTGACAAGCTTGAGGAGGATAACATTTACTTGTTTATAAGCTCATCCTTCAGATGAGTCCAACTTAGTTTAGATTCGAACCCTAAGAAGGAGTGGTCCGTTCCTATTTGTAATTGAACATGTCCTTTACTGTTGAATTTTAACGAGTCCAGTATAGGAGAAACTCGACGTTTTTCAATTTTAGGGAATCAGAAGAAAAACCTAAGAAAACTCCATGGTTGTCCTTTTTCGTAAATTTGTGTCTCCCAAGCCTGAAAAAGTATAAAATAATACTTGAGAGAACTGCTTGATCATTATGATCAAGGAGTACTTTTCATAATTAGTGCCTTCAATTTGAAAAGGTAAAAAAGTGATCGAAAACAAGTCGTTTTATTACCAATATCGAACTTGAAACGACAAAAGTCCGACAATCTTTTCATGTTTATACGGTCAGAAAAGAGCTGTAAAAGGACCGTCTTTTTAATTCCGTTTTAACTAATCTAAGAAGAAAAAGTCGGCAATCTTTTCATATTTTACGACTCAGAAAAGAGCTTAAAGAGGACTCGTATGTGTTTTTTGTTGAAAATGACCAATTTCCACTGAATACCCAATATTCTGCACAAAAACTGCAAACATCACTCATATCTATTTTAAAAATAATAAAAATGCACCAAAAGTAACCTTTTCAAAGTCAAAAATAAATAAATTTAATTTATTTATTCCAAAAATCTTATAAAAAGGGCTTTTACAAGTTCATTTTTACCATTTTCCTTTGGAGTAAAAAGTAAGAGTTTTTGGTAGAAAACTTTCTATGGAGATTGCGAAAAGTCTGACCAGTGGAATCGAGAACCATCTTCTCCAGGTAATCCACATTGTCCTTGACTTGCATTTCATTCGTTTAAAATTTTGTTTTAGGGTTTAGAAATTTATTTTTAGAGGAAAAATAGGGCAAACAATTGCCCGCGGCAATTACGCAGTGGCACCATGTGGCCCATGCGCACCCCAATTTTTCTGTGCACAGAGAAAAGTCAGGGCACAGCACTTGTCCTTAAGGAGAAGTATGCACCTACGCACTGTCTCTAAAGGGATGGGTGTGAACCCTGTGGAACGCAGATTTTAAATCATAATTTCCTCATTTATGCCTCATAGAAATTTGAAATGAAAATTCTAATCCACCTATTTTGCAATGTAGGTACACAAGATGCTTGTTTGGTGGGAAAGGGAGCACGAGGACGTGGATCAAGCTGCAATACTCCATCCACCTTCAGTACAAGCATTGAGAGCATGTGGGCTATTCAAATTTTGGACCATACTTGGCATGAGGGCACGGGTAGACTTTCTACAATGGCTGGTGAACAGGTGGAGCATGCAGGACTAGTGCTTCATTATTTGTGGCAACCAGCTTGAAAATGAGACGGATGACATATAGCTTTTGAGTGACTTTCCCAAGAGAGGCGAGAAATTATCTCTGCTCGGATCTAGGCCAGGTGGCCAATCTGTCTCTAGTCTTCGACTAGAGTTCTGTAATGACCAGACTTTGGACAAACAGATAGATGTTAAGACCATCTCTCATCCTGAACTAAAGGTGGCTGCCTTTACTATTACTACACTCTGCGGGACCGTAGCATTGCATCTAGCTACAGGTTCCCAGATGCGCATGGCAGTGGACTACTTCTGAGGCACCATCTTCAACTAGTGTGATGCTGTATTGGCCAATGTGAAGGGCCAATTGACTAGGGTGAAGAATGGACAACTAAAGAACTTTGGATATGGTTCTTTAGTTGTCAGCTTTGCCCTAGAGAGGGTACCTATGCTGGTTCCACAACAACTCATTGTTGAGGCTGGACTTCCCCGAGATCCTCGGGTTATGCGATGGGTTGCAGTCATGGCCCGCCATCCTGAGGAGGGTAACGAGGTTGCTCGATTCACACCAGAGTATTTCCATTGGTTAGAGAACCAACTCTTTGTTATTCAGGATTTTCCATATGCTCGAATGGATTATCGTGGTGATCTTGACATGGCTCTTCCACCAGGAGAGTAATGGGATGATAGAGGTAAAATTGTTTTCAACATTTTAATTATGTATATATTTCTTTTTTTTGTTTTTAAATCATCCAAAAACTAATAGTAAAAAGTTTTAAATGTAGATGTGGGTCCACGGTGACCAGTCGCTCTCCAGCCCTATGATCGAAGAGAACTAGCTGCCGCAACACCAGCCCCATAGGACCAAGCAGTAGAGACCTTGGCCAAATTGGAGAGCCATCTAAAGCGCTTGAGTGCAGATATCCCGAAGACCAGCATAGATGACATTCCTCTTAGATTTCAACGCTATGTGATTGGGATCCCAGGACCTTTTAGGAGGTTCCTTTGTAAGGTTCCCCGAGTAGTGGTGTCTTATCGGGATCATCACCAGTGATAGGATGATTTCCTTGTAGACTCATTTTTGGACTTTTTATACTATCAGTTTTGCCGATAATAAGGTGTTTTTCAACCTATGATTGAGGACAATGTATATTTTGACACACTCTTATGCTATGCTATATTACTATTATGGTTATCTTGCAAAACATGTTTATGAGATATTTTTAAATTTATTGTTTGATTTAATGCAAATGTCTATTTAACATTCAAGAAGCAACTACATCTGATAATGTATTTAAATATCTTGGAATTTGTTGATATTCTATGTAATCAAATTCTCATTCCAAGAGACGGACTCTAAAAAATAATCGTAATAACAATGTATTTCTAATGGCATAAACTCAATTAAGCTGTAATACAACGAGTTCTGAATCTAAATTAACAATCAAACTACGAATTCCAAATGAAATGGATTCAGATAATAATTCACTTACTGCATTGTATTTTGCAAAGTTGTTCCTTGTTTGATCGAGGCTTACCCCATGCATAGATACTAACTCGTCAGAGGGCGAATAGATAACCCAAGCTGCAGAAGAGATGTTTTGTGTACTACGACAAGTGCCATCAACGAAACCAATGTACATTTGGAGAGGCATCGACATCTGCAATGTCAAGAGTAAAATCAAGATAAGCAGGAACAATAATGAAAAACACTCTCTAAAGTAAAGCGCACATTCTTAATCTAAGAGCAACCAAAATTTAGAAAGAAACTAGTCTTAGAAATCTCCACACTTAATCTTTTAAGCATAATATTGCTTTAGATAAAGTCGATTCGTAGGTTTACCTAAAGAGACACCATCAAAATCTTCTAACTCATAGGCCCCTTTTTCCAGCGTTCGCTTGACAATATACGGACCATGCCACATGGGTACAAATTTTCCAGCCCCTAGCTTATCGTTTGCTTGATCGTAAAGTAAGACTAGGTCTCCTTCCGAAAAATTGCGGGGTGTAACATTTCGATCATACTGAGCTTTAATCCTTTTGGCATCAGTTTCGACAACTAATGCAGCATTACGTCGATTCTCATCTAATTGAGCTAAGTATAATAAATGTTTTTCCTTTTCGGAAGTGGCTAGTAATAATTGCATGACAATTTGAAATGATGGGATTTCGCACTCAATGGGTAATACTGCCTCTAAACCATAAACCAGTTGAAAGGGAGTAAAACCTGCTGATGTTTTGATTGAGGTTCAGTATGCCCAAAGCACTAAAAATAACATGTTATTCCAATTCGACCTATGAATCATGATGATTCGTCGGATCATGGTGACTAGAAGTTTGTTCATGGCTTCAACCAGACCATTTACCTGTGGGAAATATGGAATGGAACTATCGTGACGTAGGCCAAGCTGATTTGTAAGTTCAGTCATCATGATATTTCAAAAATTACTCCCATGGTCAGTGATAAACGCTTGGGGAACACCAAACCTAGCAATTATATGGTTGAAAACGAAAATCGCAGTAGTTTTGTCATCTGCCGAAAATGTAGGCATCGCCTCGGCCCAGTTGGTAAAATAATCTACCGCAAGGATGATATATGCATGCCCCTCGGCCGAGTGAGGGTTACATGTAATAAAATCGATACCCCATTTTGGGAATGGACAAACAACAATGATAGGGTGGAGAGGAGTAGGTGGAGTGGCATTTCTGGACTGTAGTAATACAATCTTTGAATAAGGACGGCCATAAATAGCCAACGCGTAGAATCTTTTGGGCTGTGGCATACCTAGACATATGACCACCACATGCTCTAGAGTGACAGTCATTAAGAACCTTTACAGCCTCATCATGGGTAAGACAATGGAAAAAAACATAATCCACCCCACGACGATAAAGAGTATCTCCAATAATAGTGTAAGGTTGGGACTAGAATCGTATTTTTCGGCGCTAAGATCGTGAAATATTTGGTCAAAAAGATTGGGTCTGGAGATAGACAATGATATCGTCGTACAATGGATCAACAGTGCTGCTGAGGAACAAGGATTCATCTGCAATGGGTTCTTTCGCCACATGTTCGGTATCAGCACGAGGGAAGTCACACATTAACTCTGCAAAAACCAAAGACTTCTTTGACTTGGCCTTCTCAAATTCCAAGTCAAATTCCTACAGGATGACAATCCATTTGGAGTACTTGCCGTCCTCGTTGTTCCGTGTTGATCACAAATTGCAACTGTTACGAGGATATCTCCAATAAGCTTGATCTTTATAAGACTTTGAAACTTTGGCATGATTTTTAAAGAGTTCATGAAAACTTAGAGAGTGTTCTAGGATCCAATTTGCATGACTTGAAGCCTTTGTCTTCCATCGATGAAATAGACACTCAGTTCTTCCTCAAATCGGACATATACAATACATCTTATAAGTGAATGGTTTGACCTTGATTCAAGTGAAGAGTGACAGTGCCTATCCCTTTCACGAGGTAGGTGGCATTATCTCCAAGTATGATCTTCAAATTAGTCTTCTTTTCAACCAAATTTGGGAGGGCCTCTTTATATCTAGTGAAGTGCCTTGAGGCACCACTATCAATCAACCAATGATCCAATGTATCCAGAGGAGAGGTAGTAGATAGAGCGAAAATAAGATAAAACTCATCTCGTTTTTCTAATGTATTGCATAGGGTTACAGTCAGAAATGACCATGGTTTTGCGTAAGGCCAGTTTCTCCACATGTGAATATTTTAACTCAGTTGGAGTTAGAGTACGACTAAGATAATAAATCACATGTTCACTTTCGAATTCATCCTGTTGAACTAATACCATCCCAATGGTGGAATGGGAAGCGGCGAGGTACAAGAAGTAATCCTGGTTGTAGTTGGGAGGATGCAATAATGGCACATGGGTCAACACATGTTTAAGTGCATCGAAAGATTTGTCAGCTATCTCGTCGCAAAAGAATGGAGTGTTCTGTTTCAACAACCGAGTGAAACCTTTTGTAATCTTGGTGTAGTTACGAATGAAACAACGTAAAAAGTTTGATTTCCCTTGCAAACTCTGGAGTAGGCGAAGAGTCGAAGGAGGTGGTAACTTGACGATGGCTTCAACCTTTGAAGGATCGACATGAATGCCAGCTTTGGATAAAACAAATCCCAGTAAATTACCCGTTTCTATACAGAAAACACATTTGTGCGGATTCAACCTAATTTGAGAATGCCTAATCTCATGAAAATTGCTCATAAATGAGTGAGATGGTCGGCTCTATGTAAAGAATGCATTGGTAAATCATCGAGGTAAAGCTGCGTAATGTGCTTGATGTCATGAAAAGCATAAGACATTACCCTTTGAAAACTTTCTCTGGCGTTCTTCAATCCAAAAGGTAACTTGCAATAAGAAAATGTCCCCCATGGACAGATGAAGGCCATTTTTGGTTGATCGGTAGGTAGAATGTTAATTTGATTGTAACCAGAAAAACCATCCATAAAGGAGAAAATTTCACTACCGGCACAATCATCGATAATTTGATCGATATAGGGTGTGGGACAATTGTCCTTGGGACAAGCACGATTAACATCCCTATAGTCAATACATATTCTTATTGTCCCTTGTTTTTTAATAACTGGAACAATATTCGATACCCAATCTGTCAAAGGAATTGGATAAATGAAACCTGCTTTAAGTAATTTCTCAACTTCTCTTTGATGGCAGCAGCTTTTCGTGGGTGTATCTGATGCAAACGTTGTTGGACGGGTTTAGCATCTGGGTAGGTTTTGATCTCATGAACAATGATTGAAGGATCAATTCCTGGCATTTCCTCATAAGACCAAGCAAACATGTCACGGAATTCTTGAAATAGGGCTTTATATGTGTTGACTTCAGTGTCCGTACAAGAAGCACCTATGTGAATGTTTTCAACAATCCCAGGTTTGATTGAAATGTCGATAGGAACCCTTCCAGAAATATTGGCTAAATTTTGTTCAGAATCAGGATGTTTTAATGGATTCTGCGGTTCTTTGACATATTCAGTGGTAAATATAGAGGAAAACTCATTTTCAGAATGATCAATCTCAGGTAAAAACGAAGATCGATGATGAAGATCTTCCCATGGTAACGCATCAATAGACAACAGTTCCCAAATTTTTTCATCGGTGTGAACGGTTTCAGAAAAGGTTGTTGAATCTGAGGTTGATATTGAAAGTGATTTGCCATGGATCTCATTCACTAGATCAAGGTTAGTTGAACTTGAGTCGAAAACGACTGTATAGCCGGATAAGCAACTTCAAAGGGACTCAAAGGCGTGGCAACACCAAGAGAGTCCTCCTCGAAATCGAAAGGAACAATCCAAGGATCGTCAAGAAAAATGGATTTTGACAAAATCATATGAATAGTCACGAAAGGAGACGGTACGTTTGAAGGAGGAAGTGAGAAAATTTCAAGTAAACTCGAATCCTTAACTAATCCTTCCCCAACATCCTTATAAGGGATAGCAGTTTTACCAACATGTTTAATACTTTCAGTAGAGGATGGGTCAGAAGAAAAGTAGGTAATTGTAACGATCTTTCCATTGTGTGGAAACTTAATAAGTCAAAAGACCGATGAAACAACAACAGTCATGGCATAAGACCAGCTACGACCCAAAAGAAGCTTGTAATCTAGTGGGGCATCAACCACCTCGACATCTAGATTAACCGTTTTTCCTTCAACCCCTATAGGTAAGTCCTGCAAGATGCCATAAGGATGAAACCCTCGGCCATCAAAGGCCTTCAGAATCACCGGGGATTGATTAAGTGTAAGAGAACCAAGGATTTTCCAACACTGTATCGACATAATACACGTTGAATCTCCCTCATTAATCATAGTCCTAAAGCAAGGTCTGCTTTTAACTAACACTCGAATGTGGAAAGCCATTTGATGAGGTAAACGAGGTGTACTATTTTCTAAATCAAAGGCTATGAGGTTTGAGTCCTAAAGATCAACAGCTCCTATAGCCGACAATAGCATTTTACGCTATGCTGGACAAGATTGTAGCACCTCCAATGCCAACATTACTGAAGGGGAAATAGCTAAATCTTTAAAAATGTTATAGTTGTGAGCAGCTCTCGCATGTAGATTCAAAGCTGACTTTCGAAGTATACCCTTAACGAGCGGTTTGATTACTAAGTCGGGATTTGGTTTCTCGATCTGTAATGGATCGGAACCAGACAGGGCTGAGGTTGATGGATTGGAATTAGAAGATTCCGCTTCCTTACCACCAATAGGACTCTTACTTCCATAGTCTTTCGATTGTGTCACAATCCTTACATGTGACATCATCATTATGGGCTGTTCCGAGGCACTAGAGGAAGAACCTATCATCTTACTGTCTTGATTTCAAAAAAGATCCTTCAAAACAGCAGGTGTTTGCAAACCTTTGATGATTTTCGCAACCTCGGCACGATGTGGACAATACCTTGTAAAATGCTCCTCATCACAGATGAGAGAAGGATAGCGAGGTTTACGTTACTCATCAGTAGATTTAGGTTTATCGGACTTCTCCTTCGAGTTTTGCTTATTATTCTTCTTGCGTTTCTTCTTACCGTTAGATTTTGATTTGGTCGTAGATGATTCTACGACATGGACATCAACAAAAATTTCAGGTGAAGACTCTCCCTTCCGGGAATCTGGTAAAGTTAGAATAGGAGAATAATTCTTGGAGGATTTCTTCTTACTCTTGGTATTAACAGTACCAATCATACCGTCAGCGGCATGAGACCGTGAGGGAGATGCAGCTATTTGATTTTGTTTCGGAAGGTCGGGGATTTTCTCATGTAACTTACTCGACTGCGTATAAACTAAGTTAAGGTACTGAGCTTAAGCAATTACTTGCTCTTCGGTAACTACTCCTGCCTTGGCTACATCTTCAGTTATTTTAGGTAATAATGATTTTACAAACCATTCTTCCATAACTTGGTCGAGGATAAAAACTTTCACTAAACAATGTCGACATCGCCATTCATGAATATGGTCTGAAATTTATGTGGACTTCGACTGTTTTAATGAAGTTAATAATTTCGTTCCATTTTCATATCGCACTAGCAGCTGAAAATAAGTAAGGAAGGAAGTGGCTAACTGAATAAAATTGTAAAAAGAGCCTCGTGGAAACTCAATGTACCACTTGGCTACAAGGCCAATCAAAGTGTGTTGAAAAAGATGAAGATGAATTGAATAATCTATAATAGAATTCGATGCACACCAGAGATGATAAGTCATCACATGATTGGACAGATCTTCTCCTGACTTCCCCTCAAACTTTGGTATATCACTAGGCAACTTATTTGGCTTTGGTGGCCAAAATGGAAGATAATTAATGGGATCATTCGTAAGGCGCGACAAGTCAGGCAAATCCAAATATGCTATAAACGGTAACTGACAGTTCGGATCCCGAAAAATTGGGGTCATAAGACCAACCCCAGGAGGAGGATATCCAGGATAACTTGGTATTAGATTTTCATTAGGGATATTATATCCTCCTGGAAAACTAAGATTAACTCGACCATACTAGGGTTGTTGAGGTTGTTGATACGTATACCCAGGTTACGGTTAACACTAATAAGTCAAGCTCTACACAGCAGGGCTGAGTTGGTACTGCCTCTGGTACAATTGATAAGCAAATTGGGGTTCACTTGTGACAACCGAACTAGGCCCAGGTTGTCCTACAGGCATAGAAACTAGAGTCTGGATTGTAGGTCTGGACTAAGGTAAAGAGGCCTGAGGAGTTGGTACAGGAGTAGTAGAAACTAGAGCTGCTGATACTCCAGAAATAGGTGGAGTGGATTGAACAGAGGCCGCAATAGTTGCAGCAGACGTTTGGGACGGAGTTCGAGGTGAACTAGGCCCAGACTAATGAGCTACCCCAGGTGTAGAAGTTTGAGTAGTACTCTGGATAGGTTGCTGGGGTGAACCAGAAACAAAAGACTGTCCAGATTGAGATGACAACTGCACATTGGGTTGTGGATTCTATTGATCCCACACCACGTTCATTCCGGGGTATGGACCCATAACAGGTTGAGCATATTGAGGACCAAAACTAGGTTAAGTGTAAGATTGATAATTATACGATACATTTCCCGGTCCTTGAACAAATGACTGACCTGAAGGTGGTTGAAAACCATGAAGTTGGTATTAACCTTGAGGTTGGTACTGACCTTGCGGTGGGTACTTACCTAGAGGCTGGTATTGACCTTGAGGCACATATTGATACTGGGGTTGATCTTGAGGTACATATTGGTACTATGGTTAAACTTGAGGAAAATACTATCCCATATGGATATACTGTCCTTGAGGTTGTCCCCCAGGCGGTAATGGACTACCTTGAGGTTGCCCCCAAGGCGGTATTTGAGTACGTTGTGGCTACCTGCCAGACGATATTGAACTACCTTGAGGTTGCGAATTAGGAGTAGTACTAGACATCATAAGAATCTCTTCAACACTTAACGTTTTAGTTCTGTTATTACCAGGAGATACTACATATTCGATGGGTTGAGGAGATGCTCCTGAAAACATACAAGATAATGATTGATACCCAGGGGGAACAAAAGGACCACCATCTAAAAATGTTTCTGGCGTCTATGAAAACAAGGATGACTGTCTCGACATATTCAACGGAGGATAATAACCTCTGGGTGTTGGATGGAAAGGAAATCGAGGTGGTGAAGACGCGAGACCTAGATTTTCTAAGAAATTGGTCAACGAAATATACCAAGCGTCACCTCTAATGGGACAGTATAAAATGGATTCATGCTCCCTAAGTTGGATAGTTGGTTGATTTTCAGGGATGCTTATACCTTCATTCGGACTCAAACTTACAATTTCTTCTATGGAAATGAGTCCAAAAGGAAGATTCTCGGTAATGATATTTTCTACCCTGGGTGAACTAGGACCACTAGAGACAGGAGAAGAAAATCCTGAAGATGGAGTAGCAGCAGGTTCAGTTTCAGGTTCAAAGATTTCATGTTCTTCAGCTAATGAAGTAGTAGGAGTGATAGTACTAGTAACCTTAGAAAATGAAATCGGTTCAGAAATATGTTCTATTGCTTGTACTAGATGATCAGGATGTATGATTAATGAAGACTCTCTGGCCTCTAGTGACCCAACCCTACTTTCACTAGGTGTGACAAGAGCTCGCAGCCCTTCAAGTTGACTTGGTGTAAATTCGGGAGGCTGCCCCTGCAGTTGACGCGATTGTCTCGATAATTCAGCCACGATTAATTATTTAATTACTTCACACGAAAACAAAGAAAATCTCAAGAAAACCATCTAAAGTTTCTAAAGAACCAAACAATTTGAAGCACACACCTAAGAAACCTAGGAGATCAAACCACACACAAACAATATCTTTTCGGATTGAAAACACTAGTTGGTGATGAAATCCAACGTCGAAAAATTCAATATAGAAATGGCGGTTGGAACAGTTACCCCGACAACCTGCTTAATGAACCAAACTGGCACAAGTTTCTCCACTATAACCGTCTCGAGTGAAGATAACCCCCTAGAGAGTCCAAGTGAGTCTAGTCGACATCTGCTCCAGGTACAGTGGGATCTTCCCTTCACCGTCACCTAGGAAGGAATCCTAAAGATTATGGTCACTAAGGTCACCAACGGAAACAAATATACTTGGGGGAACAGTCTGCAATATGATATGCATGCAAGGGTAGAGTAACAAGCTCAATCCCCTTGAAGGCTCCTTGACATAATGCAAGGTTTACCAACAAGTGACCCTAGGCTCCTCGACAATTGTTAATCCAAGGTTTACCGTTTTTAATACATGAATATCTTCTATCGTTCCCAATGAGGAAGGATTGATTCCCACACTGGTTCGGATATGATCTCGTGCTTCTCCTTTAAGAGGAGCTTTACGAGAGCATAGATGTAACAATTGGAATTTCTCCCTACCGTAAGATCGACTACTTGTTTGTTTAAACTATCTTGGAGAGTTAATTACTCCCTACTCCAAGATACTAGCCTAAGCTTTGTTGGTGAAAAGAGCCCCAGAAAATAAAAAGATTTCTAGATGGTTTTTAATTAAACGTTAATTTTATTATTTGTTTCTAAGTCAACGGGTGTAGAGATGAAACTTTATGGTGTGAAGGCTCAACTTCAAAACACTAAAAAATGCACCTAAGATGATAACAATTCCTTTTCCCTTTCAATGAATTTCTAGCTAAGGAAGAGTTGAAATGCAATTCTTTGAAAATCAAATCTTTCTCTTAACCTACAACTGAAAGGAAACTTTTTGTCTTTTTCGAAGAACTTTAAAACAAGACTACTAATCACACTCACGGAAAATCCCTTTGCTTTTGAACAATCAAGAACTACAAGGATAAACAATTCTTTTAAGAAAGCTTTTAAGATTTCTAGAAAAACTCTAAAAAACTATTGAAAATAAATTTTTCATCAAGCTTCTATAATTTCTATGAAAAAACTCAAAACTATAATCTAATCTTGAGATCTAAACGAAAAATGGATTGAAAAGAAACTTGAATATTTTTTTAGGATGCTCAACTTAGTCTTTCAGCGAACTAAGGATCAATTTGTTCAGCGCAACAAACTAATCAAAAACACCCAATTATGTTTTAATAAAAAATGAAATTCAAAACTTTTAATCAAGTTTAATCAAAGTTTTGCAAAAGAGACAAATATGATCTAGATCTCTGCACAGATAGATTTCATAAGCTAGTCAAACTTAGCAAGAAGACCAGAGAGACCAGGGTGAGCTAAGGCTCTAAGGCTTCAAATCTTTGAGCTACTACAAAGACCAAGAAAAAATCAATCCAACAGGCAAAACTTCTTAGAAAATTACTTCAAACGAGAATGCCAATGAAAACTAACTCACAAGGAACTTTTGTCAAGACAAGTGCAGGTCTGGGCATATACTAACAGCTATGGACAAAAACTAAACCTAACTGGGCAGATGGATCTTAGTTTTTTCAAAATTTTGACAGGGTCCGCAAGCCCCAGTAGAACCAGGTGTAGTGCCGCTCTGTGTTACACTGTAACAGTGCAGACAAGTCTGCATTGTAACTAACGCAAAATGTGCGGTCCTCTTCCAAAATTTCAAAAAATAAATATCCAACCAGAATCTAACAAGTACCCAAACTCACACACATCAAGGCAAAATCAGAAACCAAAACTCAAGTTTCTCAAGTCAAAGCAAAAACAAATAAAAAACCAAACCAAACCAGTCCCCAGTGGAGTTGCCAATTTTTTGGCCGGATAAATCATTCTTGCGGACAAGACTGATCTCCCTAGTATCGAACGATATCTAGCAACAAAGAGCACAAGCAAATCTACTTTTCTCTAAACATGTTTCAATTCACAAATGAACACTAAGAGGTGTAACAGACCCTACCTTGGTCCAATGCTTGTTTGAGGCAGTTTTATCCAAATAGCTTCAAGACGCTCCGTTTCAATAACTTGCATACACAAACAAACACACATCAAAGCATACCTTCATAGATAATATAATAAAACATGTGCATTATGAACATCAAGGAGCTCATAAAATAAACCATTAGAGACAGTTCATTGAGAAAAACAAACTTGATTGTATTAACTTTATGAATAAAAGAACCTTACAACCTTTGCCTTGATGTTGCATAAGTTCTTTCTAGGGTCCAGCAGGAGTCTCCTCTACTTTGACAAGCCTCACTCACTTCCCAAATGACATGAAAGGTATGTGATCTCTCCTCTCACAAGCTCAAAAAGGAAGCCTAATTTCCAGCATCATTTACCCTCAAGAATCTTCAACTTTCAGCCTCCCCTACAACCAGCCCAATGCGTGAATTTATAGTGCGAATGGAGGAAGTTGCACGTCCACCATTGAAGGGATAAGTTCCTCCTTCAATGGGATAAGCACCTCATATCATGGAGTTAGCTCCCTTAGTTATGGAATGGATGAACCAAGGTGGAGCGGATTTGCCAGCGCAATATTCCTTCTAGAAGTGTCTAGAAGTGACCCAAGATGAGTTTTTGAGAATGAACTCTCGCCTTTTTAACTTTTACAGGTGTTCGTATCCATTACTCAATAGACATAGCGGTCAGGTTCGTAGGAAACATGACCATTGGGTGTGGCACCACAGGCAATGCTAGGAGAAAGTGCGAAACCAAGATTTTATATATTTCTAAGGTCTTTCTCCCATTTTCAAGGCTTGACATGAAGAGCTGAGGCTTAAGACTTGCAAAGGAGGTATGTATGAGTGTTGATGGACTCACACAAACTGTAGAAAGTCATGGTGACAATATTTTGTGTAACAGGGGCCACGAGGTAAGTACATTAAATATTTGAATACTTGGATTAAGATGTTGTTATGTGAAAAGCGGGTGATGAAAATACATTAATGAGTGGAACAACACAGTGCGGAAAGGTCTACAAGGGTATCAAAGGGTTACAGAACAATCCTTTAACGTCACCTCCACGAGCGGACGAGGAAGAGCATGCTTGGGTTTCTCCCAGGAGTGTGGTCTGTTTGATAAGGCAATGCATTCCATAGTTATCATCCCTGCTAAGACCACCACTCGTGTCACCTCCTTCACCTCCATCTTCGCCCACATCGTCTCCATCAAACCAACAGTTTAGCATGGCAAGCACGATCAAGATGCTTATATTTAGAGGAGTAGGGAACGAAGATCCAGATCAGTTTTGGTTCGTAGTAAGAGTAGTGTGGGAAGCACACGGGGTTATGGATGATAACATTACGAAGGCCACATTGGTAAGTGCCCTGTAGGATCGTGTGCTGACATGGTATATCAAGCACTCGAATGATCACCTGAAAGTTGGAATAGCTGAAATCTAGAGTGTGATGGACCGAGAATTTAGCCGGCTGAAATCAGACACACGGTCGATCATCGAATTCATGGAGATCATGATGCTTCTAGGTGAAACCCCTTATGATCTAGATTAGAGGCTAAAAAGTATGATCCGCAAGGCTAATATGACACTACCTGATGCATAGCACTGGGCATGGTTTGTGGCATCTTTGACAACACACCTGAGGACGGAACTATCACAACAGAAGCTCTCAACCTAGGCAGAAGCTTTGGAAATGGTGATGATGTTGCATGAAACAACGATACAAGATCTAGGGTTGGGAGTCCAACAAATCCATGCAAAACTAGAAAACCTATGCTTGGAGATGTAGATTTTGAAGTAGGATGGGGCGCCCCAGCTAGAAGCAAACGAAGAAGTGTGGTGCATAAAATGTAAAGGACATGGTCACGAAAAGGATCATTGTCTAGTATTTACGAGCTATTTGGTGGGAGGGGAACCAATGTTGATGAGCCCAGAGGCGCAGGTTGGCCCAAGTGTGGCACGCTCTTGTGCAAGATCTATCAAGTGGGAGGAAAGCACATGACACACATCTGTCACCTCTTGTAGAAGTACACATAGACTCCACAACAACTGTATTGTAATTTTTGTAGATCAATGGGCCACGATGAGTGGACATGTCGGAGCTATGAGGTAATGATGGATAGGACCCCAGCTTATTGAATGCAAACAAAAACGTGAGGCTTCAATCTGGCCACAGCAATAGTGGGGTGGATTTCAAGGGCGAGGTCGAGGACGAGGAGGAATGGGGCTTAGAAGGGGCCATGAATAGCTAATCTATTACAATTGCTGACGACCTCTACACTATGCTCAGGATTGTACCAACCCAACATGAATGTATTCTCTTTATTATGAGAAGTTTGACCATGAAATGGTAGATTTTCTAATGCTGATCACACAAATTTGCAAAAAAGGAGTAGTACAGCTTACTCCAACTCAAAATATCAAAATGATGTCCGAACCACATGAAGAAGACCCCAACATGAACATGATGCTCAGAAGTGATCCTATTTTTTAATGAAGTTGGAGACTTTAACATGGCATACACGGCAAAAATGAGCGTTTTATTAGACATTGTCACATATTTTTATGAATTGGGTGCAGCACATTGTAGAAATCGGATATCATATCCAAAGAAGTGGCGCACTATCACGCCCCCAAACCCTTTATATTTTTTTCGTTTGGAGGGTGCGGCACTACCGGGCAAGTTTACAACGTTGCCTATAGACTACGCCTTCACTACCCTCGTTCCGCTATTGATGCACGAGTTTTTAACTTAAAACCACACTTGTAATCTTATAACCGAACTTCAATCCTTTAATTATAGCTCTTCATTCAATTATAAATTACCAAATGCATGTACTGTTTATATAAACCATTCATCAACCGAGTTAATAAACCTATTCACCAATATATAACAACGCATTTAAAACACATAAGACACATGAATATATGGATGGGACAGCTCACCAAGAGACTGCCCGAATTTTTTCCATTAAACCGGTTAATAATGTATACAATGCGTGTGTCGATCCCTGACCACACGATGATAGTTGTTGGCAAGGTCCGTGTAATACCCCACAGCCTGCGCAATATTACAACAGAGTTAATAGTTCATACACGACGGTCTATTAGCTGAAACCAGCGTAACCATATAACCCGGATGCTGTTTAAGTGACAGTGAGCCCGCGGCCTTCGCTGCACTATTATATCTGCCCGAACCTGTGTCAAGACCGACCCCTGTAACACGATGGTGCACTTGCTGTGCTATCTTCGTAAGTCCGGTGTCACACCCACTATCCGGTATTCCTTCGACCTTTGTTGTTTCCCCGATGAACCACAGTCGCTACATCGACTCGTGCTTCGTGTTAGAGGCTTGAAGAATGATCGAATGAATTGATCACTTGATGCCTCCAAATGTCCTCAAGCTGCTTGTATATATACGATCTCATGCCATCTTGGAGAGGGGTGTCGGTGGTAAAGCCAACCCCCGATTATGTGTTTAGACACCCGCCCCTTCGCAAGCCGACGTGTGTTGAATTATGTTTATCCATTGTGTCGTTTATCTTGGCGGGTCGGCCTTTGTTTAACAAAGCCGACCAACGCCACGTATAAACTTACATGGCCTGTGCTCCTTTATCCCGCGCACCCATTTCACTTCGGATCGTTTCGCTCTGTCGCCCTTGCGTCGTCGCTGTTTGTCCGATGGTGAACGGACCCGGTTGGAGCAGGTTCACGAACTGTCTCTGACCCGTTCGTTTGCTGTGTATGTTGAACACCCGGACTGTCCTAGCCGGTATGACTGTTGACCTGCCCGTTTGCCCATTTGTGCGTGTGTTTGAACGCTGCCCACGTCGTCACCCAAACTGTCACTTTGTTGCCCGAACTGTTCCAACTGATGTCGTTCGGTCATGGTTGCCGTTTCGTGTGAGTGGATTGTCGGGTAGGAGGGTCGCCCATTCGTGCGCGGAGCGCCTGATCCCCAGGGCGTTACATCCTCCCCCACCCTATTCTGTTGTCGTCCCGACAACCTCCATACCATTGTGTCCTCTTCGATCCTCCATACCAAGTCGCCCTTCCAATCCATAATCCTGTGCATGTTTCGGAAGTATGCATCCCATACTACATCAAGGTCGGCATAGTGCAACAACCTTGGCTCCCCGACATTTCGAACCTCCAAGTCCACCATGTATGGACAAATTGGCCGAGTGTAATGCACTCGTTTCATGATCTCCTCGTCACGTTCATGGGAACCCCCATTTCAGGTGCCCGTTGAGACCATCAGATCTGCTCAAGTACCATTACGGGCTCGCTGCCTTGAGCAGTCAACAACGAGCCCGACTTCCTGTTCATCTAAGAAAGTCTTCCGGGAGGTGAGCCAGGTGGCTCTCCTCTATCCACCAAATCGGCCCATCTATCTGAGCCTGTCATTTCCACCTGTCGAAGGTAATCTTCTCGAGCCTTCCTCCATGTGTCCAACCTTGTGCATGTACCGGGTTGAGGCTGCAGCCTTGAACAAGTGCACACAGCTCTTATCTCCCCGTCCCCATCTTCAACCGGTCCCTTTGGTTTTGAAGGACACTGTTTCACCATATGAGGTCCTGCGCAAAGCCAACATTTCGAAGGCTTCTTTCCCTTCATTTCACCCCGTTCCAGTCCGGCTTGTTTAGCTCCAAGCTTTCCTTCCACCGAGTTCTGTCCAACGGTTTCTCCAACCAAGCTTTCAGCCTTTCGCATGTCTTCACGACATTCTGCTCCAAGCTTATTTATGTAGTCAATTTCTTCCTGCCCGATTATGACTACTTTTTTACCAAGGAGTCTCCTCCTTATTTCTTCCTCAACCCGTTTGACTTCGATCTCCGCTTTAGACCGTTTCTCCCTCAACCGAGCTCTTTCATTGAAGACCTCTTGAAGGCTTAGGTCGTTCAAGCGAATTTCTCTGCCAACCTGATCAAGTTCCTTTCCACACTCACACTAGCCGTTGAGTTCGTTCAGCTCTTTCCGGAGCTCCGAACAAGCTTCCTGAATCTTCGCAAGTTCGGTCTGCACTTCGGTCCAGTTTGAGTTCATGTGTCCAGGCCTTCCGACCGCATCATGGACCCCATAATCCATCTTTCTGCCACTGTCGAACTGCCCCATCATTTCGGCGGATGTCTGCCCTAAATTAGGCAGATTCACCTTCAATTTCGCTTGGGTGTCCAAGCTCTTACCAGGTTCAACCGTCTCTAATCGAGCTTCGCGCTTCAACCTGTCCAACGCCATCACCAATACCATCTTGTCGCAAAGTGCAGATGTACACCGACGTCGCTGTTCCAACGCCAGCACCGATACTGGCTCTGATACCACTTGTCACGAAGTGCAGGTGTGTATCAGTTTTCGTCAACCAGCCAACCTAGGCTCTGATACCAACTGTCACGCCCCCAACCCCTTTATATTTTTTTCGTTTGGAGGGTGCGGCACTACTGGGCAAGTTTACAACGTTGCCTATAGACTACGCCTTCACTACGCTCGTTCCGCTATTGCTGCACGAGCTTTTAACTTAAAACCACACTTGTAATCTTATAACCGAACTTCAATCCTTTAATTATAGCTCTTCATTCAATTATAAATTACCAAATGCATGTACTATTTATATAAACCATTCATCAACCGAGTTAATAAACATGTTCACCAATATATAACAGCGCATTTAAAACACATAAGACGCATGAATATATGGACGGGACAACTCACCAAGAGATTGCCCGAATTGTTTCCATTAAACCGGTTAATAATGTATACAATGCATGTGCCGATCCCTGACCACATGATGATAGTTGTTGGCAAGGTCCGTGTAATACCCCACGGCCTGCGCAATATTACAACAGAGTTAATAGTTCATACATGACGATCTGTTAGCCAAAACCGGCGTAACCATATAACCCGGATGCTGTTTAAGTGACAACGAGCCCGCGGCCTTCGCTGCACTATTACATCTGCCCGAACCTGTGTCAAGACCGACCCCTGTAACACGATGGCGCACTTGCTGTGCTCTCTTCGTAAGTCTGGTGTCACACCCACTGTCTGGTATTTCTTCGACCTTCGTCATTTCCCCGATGAACCACAGTCACTACATCGACTCGTGCTTCGTGTTAGAGGCTTGAAGAATGATCGAATGAATTGGTCACTTGACGCCTCCAAATGTCCTCAAGCTCGTTGTATATATACGATCTCATGCCATCTTGGAGAGGGGTGTCGATGGTAAAGCCAACCCCCAATTATGTGTTTAGACACCCGCCCCTTCGCAAGCCGACGTGTGTTGAATTATGTTTATCCATTGTGTCGTTTATCTTGGCGGGTCGGCCTTTGTTTAACAAAGCCGACCAACGCCAACTATAAACTTACATGGCCTGTGCTCCTTTATCCCGCACGCCCATTTCACTTCGGATCGTTTCGCTCTGTCGCCCTTGCGTCGTCGCTGTTTGTCCGATCGTGAACGGACCCGGTTGGAGCAGGTTCACGAACTGTCTCTAACCCGTTCGTTTGCTGTGTATGTTGAACGCCCGGACTGTCCTAGCCGGTATGACTGTTGACCTGCCCGTTTGCCCATTTGTGCGTGTGTTTGAACGCCGCCCACGTCGTCGCCCAAACTGTCACTTTCTTGCCCGAACTGTTCCAACTGATGTCGTTCGGTCATGGTTGCCGTTTCGTGTGAGCGGATTGTCGGGTAGGAGGGTCGCCCGTTCGTGCGCGGAGCGCTCGGTCCCCAGGGCGTTACACGCACGAAGCTGTATAAATTACGACAACTCAAAGAATCGTACAATACCATTACTCGGCAACTCAAAGAATCGTACAGTAACATTACTTCAATCAAAATGACACAACTGCCATTGCTGCGAACGGAAGCCATATCCTCCATTAATCTTCCGGCAGGAATATCATTATCTTAAAAGTTCGATTAGCCTCCCAAAAAACATTCAATTCTCATGAAAGCTTGGCAGCAATATCGGCTGCAGCCCTGCATTTGTGTACGAAGTTTTATATAATCTCCATGAGAAGATTTCGAAGTTCTTTTTTAAGATTTTGAAATTTCGATTATTGTATTTACGGTGATGCAGAGAACCATCATTCCGTTCAGAGAGAACCATCATTCCGTTCAGAGATGTTATTAGAAGTCAGAGTAATATAACAGAAATAAGCAGTGTGAATATGTAGCAACATTGCAGAGAGTAAAGGTGTCGGGAATGGAGCTTGAAAAGGTTCAGTCAGAGAGTGGTATATATTTGTTCACTTCTCTTCTCAATGGTTTATTGTGTAATTAAAATTCATGGGCATAAAATTCTGGTAAATATTGTACATAAGTTCTCCATACCTATTCCTTTTACAGCGTTGAAATCATGAGAATAATATATTTGTAAATATTGAACATACATGCTTCCATGGGCAAAAGCGGTTTAATGTTAAAAACATGGAAAATAAGATATTTGTGAACACAAACAAAACAATTAATGTGATTAAAGATATCAGAGATTTGATTTTGTTTGGTTAAATATATATATTTTTTAAGGAAATAGGGGAATAGTTTAAAGGCTCAAAATCTATGACAGACAAACCAAGTTAGGATAGATTTGTCTCTTGACAAATTGAATTATTATATGCTTTTCAACGTTTTTGGTTTTTACTCTTTTTAATTGATTTGACCAATTAGATTTACTATATGTTAAACTATTTTCAATTACTTTCGAAGGGAGAGAAAGATAAAATAAATATGTATTGAAAAATAAAATAAATATTTGTTGTTGTTTGAGTTATGATAGGTTTGTTTTTCTGGTTGATTTGATAAATTGACCTATAATATATTTCATATTTTTAATTTAATAGAAAGGAAGAGGAAAACAAAATAAATATATATTGATTCCGATGGAAAAAGAAAATAAAAGAAATATGTTGTTTAGTGGGTTATTATAGATTTGTCTATCTTGTTGATTGGATAAATGGATCTATATATTTTTTTTATATATTTTGAATTGATTTAGATGGAGGAAGAGAATAGAAGAAATACTTGTTCTTTGAACATTTTGGAAAGGTTTTTCTGGGTTAAATACAAAAACTTAATTGTCGCAGATTACGGAATCGTTAGTTGAAAGACAACGTTGTGTTAAATAAAACACTCCATCCTCCATCAGGACTATAAATGAGCAAACATGAAAAATGGTTTGTGGACGAAATGTAACGGTGGTCACAATTATGTTTTCTTGAGTCGATTTATAAACTCCATAGATCATCGACGATAAGTAATGATGATCACAATTATGTTTACTTGAGTCCAAAAATCCATATATCAGACTTTTTGAATGGATGAGAATGTAGTGTTGATAGGACCACTATGAACGCTTTTGAATCCATAACATAAATATATATATATATATAAATAAGGTAATTAATTTATTTGATATATTGGTTTTTATTAGAATATAATGATTTAATTTTAGTGAGATTGTAATTTTATTGTTATTTAAATATATTTTTAATATAAAATCAATTTAACCTAATACAATTTTTGAATTTAAAATTCAATCATTTAATGTGTAACGCTATAATAGAAAAAAAAAAGTTAAATTATAACACATATGGAAAAGATACTTTCAAATTATTTAATTATATACTTAATTGTTAGAAATGAGAGTTTTGATCACACTACACATAACATTACAAATGAGACTTTCCACCATCCAAGGAACTTGGTTTAGGATGAAACATTCTTCACGTTTTCAAATGTGTAGCAGAGTAGAGGCCCTATTTATCAGAGGGGCGTGTAGCTTACCATTTTAGGATATGGGCACCTAATCCGTCGTTATGCCTTTTGTTGAGAAGATTTATCCGAAATCGATTCCTAAAGGAAAATCAATCCTTGATATCTACCATTTCATTATTCGCTTAATTATATTATTTATTTTATTTCAAAAAAAATAATTTTTATATTGGAATTTTTAATTTGAATTTATAAAGTTAAAGGGAAGAAAATGTAATTTTTACTTTCAAAATAGTTTTGTTTTGTTGTTGTTTTTTTTTTTTTTTTTTTTAAATGGAATTATTTATTTATATTTTATGTATATATTATAATAGAAAGGAATAGACTAATATTATAGACACTATTTTGATATTTTTTATTAGATGATATATTTTTTTAGAAGAAAGTGTTCGGTGAAGTAGCTCACTAATGTGAAACCTAAAGAAAATTAAAGGTACCAAATTGAAAATTTAAAATGGGAGGCTCATTATTCACATCAACAAGCTCTTTAGTTTGGCACTAAAGAAACGGTTTCCTAAGGTTTGATGCAAAGCCTAATTGTGCCTATCTTTAAAAGGGGTCATAAAAAATCCTTTCCAATTGTCACACAATGATCATTAGTTGTATTTTATCCAATCTTTACATAATTATTTTGGAAAATAAAATTAAAGAGAATACTCATTACCTTATCATCTAGATTGAAGTAATTATTTTGCCCATTGAAAGTATGTCTATGAATAGGTACCTTATGTATAAGAAGAAGTTATACAACATGGAAGCCAAGAGGTTTCCAATGGTTGCTTCTAACTCTAGCCAAAACTCCATCTTTAGCTCAAGCAAGGATGGCATAAGGATCCTGAGTCTTGGCTAGACCATTAGCTGATAAAGGAGGACATCATTTTATAGAGTAATGATAAAATCACAAATATTATTATTTCAAACTTTGAGGAAAACTATGGGGATATAAGGAATTAGAGGGGAA
Organism: Pinus taeda; assembly: GCA_000404065.3. NCBI lineage: Eukaryota > Viridiplantae > Streptophyta > Pinopsida > Pinales > Pinaceae > Pinus > Pinus taeda. The sequence goes on along the minus strand of APFE030114922.1, from coordinate 72,623 downwards.
AAGGAATTGAAGATATTATAATGAGGTGATCAACCCCAATCTTGAAAATAAAAACTACCTCTTTGTTCTGATTAGCATTAAGAGTAAAAGAAGCACCGATAAGAATAGAACTAACTCTCATGAGATTCATAGTGTAACTAAGAGTTGGTCAATTCACTAAACACCATGTAATATTTGTAATAGTAAAAGGGTGGAAGATGAAAAATACTTTATCTTAGATTTTTCATATCCATAAGCCAAATTATAGTGATTTCGGAATACATCATGCTTCAAGCATAGAAATATAATATTAATTCCTATTAATCTCTATATAGATATCAATGAATATTAATCATGATCATCAACATCATTAATAAATTAGGCAAATTCCTCAATAACTTCATTTATTTTGAGAATGATATCTGCAATCAACTCTAACTCTCAAGAATAGAAGGTCTATCTTATTCCCTAATATATTACAATGATGATTAATAGTCACTAAGACTTATATGTTCTACCAGATCTTAAGAAGGTAAGACAATAATTAGAATTATTCAACATTTTATTTCTATGCTAAAAAGTAAGTGAGAGAAATGCTCACAAATCACTGTAGTTTCACGAAGTTAAAAGGTCAAGAAGGTTAGTGGTGTGACAAATATTTTAAAAATTAGACCATGCGTGATTATAATATGGAAAATATAAGGTAAAGTGCTTTTCATCTTCAACCCTCTTATGATCTCACATGTGACAAGCTCTTTCATCCCATGGTGCTTTCGGAACGAACCAATTCCTAATTTTTCTATGAAGCTCATAAGAATTAGTTCTAATCTTGGAAATTTTCATTTTCTTCTTAACAATATTCAAGAATATAGAGATATTTTTCATTTTAGAGATTAGGGTTGATCACCTCCTTATAATAGCTTAGTTTCCCTTTTCCCTCCATATCTTTATTTCTCCCCACTTTCTCCTTAAATTTGGAAGTATTAATATTTGGAATATTATCGAAAATTTGCAAGATGATATCCTCCTTTATTTCCCAATGGTCTAGCCAAGGCTGGGTATCATTATGCCACCCTTGCTTGAGCCAAGACTGAGTATCATTGTGTCATCGTTGCTTGAGTTGAAAGTGACATTTTGGCTAAAGTTAGAAGCACATTTAGGAAACCTCTTGGAATCCATGTTGTATCACCTCTTCTTATACATAAGATACCTAGTCATGGCCATGCTTTCCAATGGGAGAAACACTTTCTTCAATCAAGATAATAGGGTAGGGACTCTTTCCTTTAATCTTGAGGGTGTAAGTTATAAATTTATTTTGGATTAGTTCAATATTCCTCCATGATTCTATGGATATATTGTAACCCCAAATATCACATCCATGTAAAACAACAAAAGTGACGAGAGTGCATTATTAAATCCAAATATCTAATGACTTAACTTTTTTCCCAAGCTCATAGTAAGTTTTTCAACCTCCATTTATCCTTTTCTCAATGCTATAATTCTAATTGAGCTTATGATAAAGGTCAATTCCCAAATATTTTTATGAAGGAACTTCCTCGATGGAGCTACTATCATGAAAGAAAGTATTATAGGTTATATTTTTGGATTTAATTATCATGACTCTAGTCTTTTCTACAATCATGTCCATCTTGGAGTAGAAATCATGGAGGATTCTGAGTTTCTTGTTAGTATTGTAATGGTTTGTTTCCAAAATAACAATATCATCAACATAAGGACAAGATTTATGACCATACTAGTGAGCTTGGGACCAACTCAACATAAGTTGAATATTTTAAACACCCTTTGCTTATTGGTTCATATGCCAAAATGGGCAAGGTATAAGAGACACCCTTGATTGACTCCAATATTTTTATTTAATTTCCACCTACTAACCCTCATTGGTTTTAATCATGGAAATAACATTATTGTACAACCTTGTCACAACAACCTTCAACTCTATAGAACCATTATCTCTTATAGCCTCTTCCATAACTTGTTTTTAGGAATGGTGTAAAAATGTTTTTTATATTCAACCAAAAACATTTATTAAAATTAGAAATAATAAGTCATAAAACGAATTGTTGTAATATTTTTTTTTTTGTAAGCTTGGAAGATCCTTTTCATAAATTTCAACAAAAATAGACAGGTTATACATCCATATCCATTTGGTTAAGTGGCCTTAACTTGGCCATTGGGAAATTGGGCCTGTAGGCCACCTTACCGCATTATAAGCCATCCAAAAACAAAAGAGTTTGAGACTATCTATCATAGATATATATGCTTGATTCTCCTTAATTCTCCTAGTGAAGAGATAATTGAGACAAAACATCAAAGCCTGCAAATCATTCATTATGCATAGAAAAATGTAAAAATCTAAACTATGCAAGTCATGCTACTACTCATTCGATGAGTGCATGGGTCGAGTGCCTTTTTCAATGGAACCTTGCAATTCGGCCTGAGTGAGGCATAGTATATGATTCTCCATGTGATTGATGGGGGCATTCTTTTATTGAATCTGGAATTGAATGAGATGACATTCATTGTGAATTTCTTGCAATTCTATTTCAGTTTTGGAAGGTCTAGCAAAGGACGCCGCCAAGCCTCTAGCCATGATATTATTCATGAGCCAATAAACATAAACAATTTGTTTAAATTGAGAAGACTACCTTTGGAATCTCCAGGGTCTAGAACAAAATCTTGCCATTCCTCCATATTTAAATCCATTCTTTCTACCTATTGATTTAAGTCAGATTCCTAGTCAGAAATTAACTTGCAAACTTGAGGCTTGTTATTGGTTTGGTAGGCCTGAGTAGCTTCTCGAAGTAGGCCCGAGGTGGGTCTATGACTTCTTCCCCTAACTGAATGTGGTTGGGCTTGGCTTAACCTCGCCTCTGACCACTATCTCGATTCCTCTGATGACCTCCCCTTACCAAGTTACCTCTACTAGAGGATGAACGTGAAATTATATAGCTCTGCGAACCACAAAGGTAATGAAATAATCTAAAATCAAAAGCCAAGGCTGTTATCTCCAGGAGACAACCTAACTTAGGGTCCTGACGTAAACATTGGGAGTTCAAACCTATAGAATTGCAATAGTACAATACAAGATGAATATGAGCATTAAGACTATAAATCATATCTTTCACCACGATAATGAATTGGGTTTGCTGAAACAGGCCTTTCACAGCAGCCCATGGCTCCCTGAGCCTTCTTGGAGCAAGACCTAATGTCCATCAGGAGTTTCCCTTCCTAGGAATCCCCTTTTCATATGAGGCAACACGTACATCAAAGATACTAAATAATAGACAAAATCCACCACATAAGTGCAGACTAAGTTCCATTGTTCAAACCCAAAATGTAGACACATCCTATAAAGAAAAATTAAATAACTGAGAAAGTTAATTCTATTATATTGAAACAACCCATCAGAGTACACTGTTATTTCCTCTCAAATTTCATGAAAGGTTTCCTTTCTGACCCAAGACATCATCTCAAAGACATAGTTCTAGCGAGGTATTAGAGTATAGAATCTCAAGGATAAGTGAATGAATGAAAGATACAGAGTTAACATACCCACAGCCATCGTCGACTGGGAAGAAGGTGAAGTCATACACACCTAGGTGGAAAACCTATTGATATACCTTCATAGGCAGCCTAGAGATTGGAAGTAAACTTGAAACAATACCTCCAGACGAAACTCGACTTGTTGGATAAGACCTCGATGATGAGATGTCTTGCCGATCTCTCCACTCCCATTTATTTGCCACCTTGCACCTAAAGGCGAGTGTTCGAGGGTCGTCAATCAACCGACCACTGTCCTTTCTCATTACTTGTCTAGCTATGACACACATCCCATTCGTGCTCGATTATCACAATCACCCCGATCATGTAATTGTTGTAATATTTGTTAATGTAAATTATTATTATTATTATGATTATTTATAAAAGATATAAGTTTTGGATGAAAAAAGATATGTAAAACAATTAAAGCATATTCTTAAATTTCTTGGTCTAACAAAATAACTTATTGCATGAAGAGGAGAGATGCGTAAATTTGATCAACATGGAATTGACAAGTATACTTTCAAAAAAAAAAATAGAAAATAATGTCGACTATAATAAAAACAAAAATGAATATATATGTTTGGTACTAAGGCTATGTGGTAAAAATATTTCTCTCTTGTGAAATGTATATTTATAAAAATATTTCAATACAACACTTATAAGCTATTTGAATATAATTTCATATATAAAGAGGAAGATGTATATCTATATATAATAATTGACAGCAATAAATGTAATAATTGAAAGCAAACAAATTCAATTACTTCCCCAAAACAAATTATAAGAGAGATGTATAATCTATTCAATCCTTAACACAAAATTAGTATACATAATTTCAAAATTCTTACTATTAATAAAAAATTCAGTGTGAGTAATGGATAAAATATTTTAAAGTCGACTCTCTCTATATATAGTCATTGAAAAAAATAAAATGTTATGGTTGAAACAATTCAAATAGTTTCATTATTATACATTTGGCCCATTTTGACGTATATATTTTTACATAAAATTCAACAAAAATATGTACAAATGGAAATTTTGTGTGACCTACACAACCCGAGGAGACTTTCAAGGTGTTATAATCCATTTAAATATTCAAAAATGCAATTTAAATAATGAAAATTGATATATGTGTGTATCGTTCTGCAAGAAAGACCAAGTAACTTCTCAAACTGCAAATGTTTTTCAAATTTTGCACTCTAAAAAATTTATAGTACAAAGCATTTGATCACTCTAAATGCTAAATTCTTACTAAATTCAAATCATTTGATTACTCTAAAAACTTGTTAGATTCTTACAAAATTCAATACTAATTTAACATCTTTTAAATATATATTTAAGCTAGATGTGATTTTTTAAACACTGTTCGATGGTTTACATTCCCTCTTCAAAGATGGACCACTGACTTTATTGCGACAAATAGCGACTGGAACAACAGGTTTGGACACGACATTTTCCAGCCTTAGCGACTTGGATTACTCCCGAGGGAAGGTACCACTCTTAACCACACCATCGGGATTCAAACAATCGGGATACAGACTGATGGGAATCGCACTCTACCGACTGCGCGCCTTCTTTTGATGTTATTTGAAATCCTGAGTCGTGAACCTCATTCACTCACATATTCTCGCAGCTTCCCTTCACGAGCACCGATAAAAATAGTAAGTCAGATTCGATCACCAGAGTCAGTACAACAATACGCGCTTACCGTCCTTAGATTCTCACAACTTTCAATGCAGTAAGCTTATGTTTCATGACTTCATCGTAATCTTGAAAATAGCATGATAGTGTGTCACAATCAATAGGATGGGGAAATGTTCTTCTCTATGCTAAATTGAGAAATCATTAGTGTTAGTTTAGTTTACATAATTTCATATACTTTATTCAGATAAAGCGTTTCTTTCCAGTGCCATAACATATGCAATGTTTCTGTATTAGGGAAAATAAATTCGTTTACATGTTTATTTTTCAGAAGATCTGTAATGGTATTAAGGGTTTGCTTATTTATTATAGTATTTAAAATTATTTAGATATTAATAATAGTTTGTTTTACGTTATTTTTAAAATGATAGTTTAATTTGAGATAATTTAATTATATTTAAAACAATAAAAGAGAAAATTTGTGAATAACAAAATTTGGACATAACCCTACAGGGAAAAATATATATAACACTATTTTAAACAGTATTAAATTATTTATAAATAGAAGTTAAATAAATTAATTCAATTTATTAAATATATTTATTTATATTTATAGTGTTTTTGGATTAATGATGGATAGATACTTTATTAAATGATTTTTTAGAATAAGTTACTCATTAAGATTTAATATAGATAGCCTCATTTACCTGACGTAAAAAACTATCAGTACTTTGTACACCCAAAAGCAATTCATTTAACCAGCTCCTAAAATGAAAATGAAATAGAAAATAAATGTCAATGAAAATCAATTTATCATACATTAAATTATATAACATAAATTTCATCTCTACCTTATATTAGATAGATTAAGGAAAATAAATAACAACTAAATTAAATTAATTGGAAAAAAAAATCAACGATTTTAATTAAATTAAAGAAGGAAATACATAGATATATACCTGACAACATATACATATAAGTTAAACCGGTCTAAATCGACTTATTAGTATTAATAAATATCACAATTGTTCGCCTGTAATCTTTTTGGCGTTTAAACATTAATATATGACATGGTATAAATAATTAAAAGTTTAATTTCTTTTATACATTTAATTCTATGATCAATCTCAAGGGGAAAATTAAGTCATTGAAACCTTTAAAAGTTTTAAGGTTTTTATTTTTTTAATTTATTTATTATAAAAATTATTTAATACTTAATAAAATCAATTACTATAATTAATTATTTTCTAATAATAAGATTATCTCTTTATATATACTAACACGCTGTGATGCTTATTATATATGGTTAGTTAATTTTTTTATAAATTTTGGGATGTTATTTTACTTATAATTAATTTAATATAGGTATAAATTTATTATTATTTCATTTTTGTTTAAGTATATAATTATATATGTGGGTGTCTTTTTGTAAGTTTTTGATATTTTAAATAATTTAACTTTAAAATTAAATAATTAATATTATGTTTTTATATTTTTTAAAATTATATTTTAGGCTAAGTAAAAAGTAATATAGAATTATTATTAAATTTTAGTCTATATTGGTTTTTTCTAAGTTAAATTTCATTCATTTATTTCTAATTAAAGCATGACATTATGTTGTTAGAAGGATCTTAGCTAAAATGGTTTGGTGAACCCCCGATCGGGGTGATGAAGGGGGAGCGTACGAGCAAGAGGACAATGTAGGGGAGAGGAAAGCCAGGATGACCACCTACCACCATCAATCTAGATCAACCAGACATGGTGGTGTCCTACATGACTGCAGGAAATTTGAGGAAGCAAAGTGGCAGCAATATGGCGGGGAGGTGGGAAAGAACAGTAGTGGTAGTGGGATGTGATGTAGGGCAGATGGGAAGAGGTACATGGGGGTGGAAAGTCTAGAAAGAGAGCTCAGATTGCAGCGAAGAAAGGAGGGGAACAACACAGCGTAAGTGTTGGGATTTTCTACGACTGAGCTCAATTCTAGGTATGTTTCCTTTGGCTTACCTCCTGCAATTCACTCTGTTACGCATAGCATGTTGGAGGAGGAGGGAAACTTGGACATGCAAGGCAAGGGTTATGTCTAGGCGGGCCTGAGGACCATGTTGTGAGGCAGCGAGAGGAACAGAGCATAGGCATGTTTGAGGAATGTATTCGCAGAGTAAAGGGCTAGCCCTTGAAAACTAAGACTGAAATCCATGAGAAGGAGAGGATGGTAGAAGGCTTGACCACCAACCTTAGTCCAAGGGGGAGAAACCATCGATTCTCCAGAGTGATGGGGGAGGCTAGAGTGGGGAAGGAATGCTAAGAGCCAAGGACATGGTGGCTTACTGGAAAACCGAAGTTCCTAGAAAGCTAATGTTTTCTATTGACAAATGTAAGAAGGAGTTAGTAAAGGAGGAGATGAAATACTTGGGCAGAGGCTAGGGTCGTGGGGGCAAAGGACACCAGAGCCAGCTATTTAAAAGCGATCCTACAACTTCGACACTGGCAGGTTAGAGAAGAGGCAAGAAATCTATAAAGATGGTTGTCCATGAAGCAGCTCGCGCATACAGGGAAGGGACGTATACTGATATTCATTATCTAATCTAGGAGATGGAGGATAGCATCATGGAAGAAGATTCTAAGCCAGAGATGGAGGATTGGGGGGATATAGTCCCCTACCGAGGGCACACCAGAGGCATGATGATGCTATACAAGCAAGCCCTGCACGTGTACTGGGTTATGAAGCATTTACTGGCTAGAGCCCTGGAGCAGGTGGCGAGGGAGATGGTAGAAAAAGCACAAGGTATGCCCAATATCGAAAAGGACATGAAAAATATGCAAATTACTTTGATTATGCAAGACAGTAAGCTGGATGAGATCCAACAATGTTTGATGAAGTTGTCTCCAGTGCCAAGCGTCTCTACTACTTTTCCAGTTTTTAATGGGTTTTTAGAAGATAGCATTATCTTTTCATGTGTTTTATGTTAGTTCAAAACCTAAATAGTGTTTCTAGATGTGAAGTATATTTATCTCGGATTGAAATACTAGTAAAATTTTGCTACTAGACGGCATATAACAGACTCAGGTGCCCAACAGACTCGGTTTCCCTTTTGGGCAAGTTGAGGCCACCAAAATTCTGTACATGGAACAATTTTCTTTATAAATAGAAGAAGAAGGAACTACCGTAGCTTACAAAAAAAATGGTTTGGTGAACAATTTGTTTCACTAGTTGAGTGACTTCAAGTATCTTGAGGCATGTTGTAACCATAAAAAAACATATTCTAGAGGGATTGGAAGAAATGCATGCTAAAAAAACATGAGATCATGATATGTTTAAGGTTTCTCACATAACAATGATCTCTTCTTAAATGATTTAAGTATGAATTTAATCACCCTAGCATATAAGGACAATATTAAAGGTCTCTATCATAATTTTACTACAACTCTTTCTACTTCTAATAACAAGTTCTCTATTGATGTTTCATGGAAAGGAATGAAAGAATAGCTAACCCTTGTTATGATAATGATTGTAAAATTGGTTCAAATGAAATTTGGGTTGTTTCTAGTGAATATTTAAAGATTGAAAAGATAAATATGTACAAATCCCTTAGTAAGAGGAAGAAAAATTGCTATAGGAATAGAAAGTAACAATAATTGAACTACACCTATATAAATATTAACCTATAATGTTTTAGAGGAAAATTATAATTTGTAAAAATAAAGAAAATAATATGACTGCCTTAAAGAAGTGGAGTTCCTTCCTTAATATACTTTATGAATTGTGATGTCAAGGAAACCATTTCAAATGTCTCTATAGAGGAAAAAAGAAATTCAATGGAAGGCATAGATTTTGGAGTTAATTTTCTCACAACTAGGAGAACTAAGGACATTGAAGATTGCCAAGTTGAAATATTTAAAATAGGAGGGCCTATCCTCCTTACTCACATACACAATCTCTTAAATTTGGTAGTGAAGAATAGTTTCCCTGAGGCTTGGACATGGAGCCTCATTGTACTTATATTTAAACGTGGGGATAAAATCATTCCCTCTAATTATAAGATCATTAAAATAAACTTAATTCTACCCCAAGATATAAAAAAAAAGGAAATTAAGATTAGCCTATGGATCGAAAGCCACATTAAGAAACATAAAGGAAAAGCCTAGTTTAGAAGATAGCTTTCCACTATGGACAACCTTTTTACTCTCAATATCATTATGGAAGAGTGTCACAATCATAAAAGAAATATCCTTAGTTATTTCATTGACCTTAAATTTGATCTTGACACCATTCCTAGGACAAAACATTCCAGGAGGTTAGAAAACATAAAGGATCTTCTTGAGTTGTAATAATAATGTTTGAAAATGTTATTGTCATGTTTATGAATACTCTAAATGAACTAAATGAAATATCAAAGTCAAGAAAACGATTCCCTTGTCCTCTACCATTTTTGGAATATATAATAATAAGCTAGAAGAGTTTTTCAAAGAAGTGGGTTGTGTTGGCATGTCTCTGGTTAGTATAGTCATCACTCTTCTTCTTTTTCTTTATGTTGATGATATTATTTTCTTAGTGAGGATTACTTGTGATATTAACATGCATATATGAATCACACATGATTTATGTTCCAATATTCTTAAGGACTATTAATACTAAGAAAATGAATGTCATGATATTTAAATCCAAAATGATCATATATGATACATTTATATATATCAAAAAGAGAACTTGGAGAAAGTTTTTCCATACAAATATATTATAATCAATATCCATCCAAGGCTTGACAATATAGTTATAACAATGAAAAAGGATAAATGGAAGATGGAAAACTTATTATGGACTTAAAAATAATTGTAAGTTAGGAGATCTTTGGATATGTGATAAAAGAAAAAGCTACTCTTTAAAAATATCATCACCCTTTTATTTTATATGGACATGAGGTTTTAGGGTGCAGTATCTCTAGAGAGTAATGGAGGAAGATAAAATAGATCAAAATTTGGGTTGTAGGTTATAGTATAAATAGTAAAGGAAATGCACTTAGTCTTGTCCTCCTCATGAAAGCAATCCTTCCCCCCATTGAAAGCATGAATATGACCAAGTATCTTATGTATAAGAAGAGGTTAAACAACATGGAAGAAAATACGTTTCCTAAAATTCATTATAACGCTAGCCAAAATCACCTTTTGATAAATATGGGGATGGCATAAGGGAGCACAATCCTCGATAGACCACAAAAGGATAAAGAAGGATGTCATTGTATAGCTTAATGATAATATTAGACTTATTACTACAATTAAAATTAGGAGAAATTATTGTGTGATAAAGAGATATTCGGGAAAAGGAAACCAATATATAAAAAGGAATTGATCAATCCAAATCTCAAGAATGAAAAGTAACTCTCTATCTTGAGTGCTATAAAGAAGAGAAAAAAATTCTTAAAACATAAAAAATTTGTATTCCAAACATCATGGGGTGAAGGCATTGTGACACTAAGAGGGTTGATCATGAAAATAAATCGATCTTATATTGTTAAGGTTAAAATTAAATGAGATTTAGATTTCAAAATATTTGACTCGGTACCAGTATTATAATTCAACAAAACTATGGTAATCGTAGATTAATTCTTTCAATGTTTTTCTATCATAAAATAAAAATTTAAAAAGTTATGTAGAATCTATTTTCTTATTAAAATATGATACTTCATATTAGGCCTTAATGCATACTAATCATAATCATACTAATTTTCTATGATCCTAATAATAATCACATTAATTTTCTTTATTTATAAAGTATACTTACCTTAGACATTTAACAAACTTAATATTAGTATAAATCTATATAAATGTGAATATAGATTTATCACTCTATTTAAATCATATTTTTTCATTTTATTACAAAATAACTTAAATTTAGCAATTACTTAGAAAGATGGAATTCTTAATCATAATTTTTAAAGCAGTAAATTCTATTTCTTTATTAAGCTTTCGTATTAAAATTACACATTAAAAAAATTGGTGCTTTTTATTTTTTGAAAAATCTAGTTGAATATGGATTTAAGCTAATTAATGGTTTTTCTCTCACACATATCAAATTTTTATTTATTTAATTTAATTAAGTGTTAATTTAATAGGGATTTAAGCTAATGAATGGTTTTTCCCTCGCATATACCTATTTTTATTTATTTACTAAAGTGTTATTAGTCCATGCCATCTAGCAATTGCTAGGGACTATAGTAATCGGATTCACGATTTTTAGCATTAATTCATGCGGTTTATACACTGAGTGTCTGGCTTATGCAACTAGTTGCGTATGTTAACTATATGGTAGTTTGTTTCATCATCTTATTTGGCCTCTTCCCGAGGAGAAGCGGCCAAAAGCATATGTTATTTTCGACTTGCTTTGTTTTCATTATTTGGGAAGTGGAGATTAATGCTAGCATTAAAGGACTATTACAATCGAATTGAATTGAGATCTGAGGCATATGTACACCCAACAAAAAAATTAACCAAAGTTTTCTGTACACCTTCATCCCAGTTTCCACTGCCACCACCTTGTAACTGCCACCTACACCTTTCAAGATGGTGACACAAACACTACAACTACACGTTGCATGGTGGTGCCACGAATACTGCAATGGAAATAGGAAGTATGGCTTATAAAAAACACTATCTCTGCTAGAAATTGCAACTCAAATTGTTAGTTCTACCATTTATGTTGATGGAATTACTAGTTCTGCCATGTCCGTTGATTGCTTCTGTGTTGCAGATCACAGGCGTGCTGGCCGTGGATCCAAACGCTCCAAATATCGTCATCTCCTACTGTCGATGAGATGCATACCATCCATGCTTAGCAGCTTCGTTGAGAAGTTCGAAGAGCATCATGTCGTCTGAATCATTCTCCTTCAGAGACAACAATGAAATTTCAGGATTCCACCAGCAGATTCCACGAGCAGATTCCGAAGACCATGTTAAGTTCTTGAATAACAGCCAGGAGCTGCATCTAACACTTGATAATGTTTCTGCTAAGCATAAATTTTCCCTTTTTTTAGTTCAGTGTATGTGGTTCCACAATTTTGTGGAGAAGTTTGGTCTCCATCAAATTTTTTAGCAAGTTATGTTGTTCAATTTTAGGCAAGAATATATATAGCAGAGTGTTACTCTGAACAAGATTTAGCTAGTTAAAAAAAAAATATTTTCATTTTCTCCAAAATTATTTTCATTTTCTCCAAAATTCTAACTATAATCAAACAGGCTATATCCTTATATTTTCTCTATTGTTTAAAATTCACAGGTTCAGGTTTTGCATCGAAGAATAAATATCTATTCGGGAACATAAACATGCAAATCAAACTCGTTCCAGGAGGTTCAACAGGAACTGTTACGATGCTCTATGTACTGTTTTTCGTTCCCTTTATAATATGACATTAATAACTATTAGACTGTGAATTTTTATAGTTTAAGATGTTGTCAAATTATGGAATTTAAAAAAAAAAATTAAGTAGACATTCATAATGTTGAACTTCATAATTTTATGTCTTGTTTTATAGTACCTTTGTTAGTTGTTTTCTGAACATAATTTATTAAGAGAACTCTGCAAGTTGTCCACACATGTCTGCTCATCATTAGGAAGGAAAGGCTATAATTCCAAGGACAAGGATGAGGATGAGATGAGAGAGGGCACCGCTTGGAGCACTGTGCGGGCATAGGCGGCCAAAACAGGGCAGCAGCGACTCCTGTCAAGAAGCCCCTTTCGGCCATTAACACAAGTCTCCTTCACGCCTCCAAACAGCTTGTCTGAGAGGTCGATGTGACACGTCTTTTTCTCCTGCTGATCGCACCGTTTCTTGCTGTCGGCCTACATTTCAATTGATATCTTCTACATTTGCTACAAATTCCCCATCTAGAGCATTCTGAAACGGCCCAAATGACTGCCCACCTCCCTTCTCTGCATCCTCTCTCACAATCCCTGCTTTCATCAAGAAATCTTCCAATGTCATCTCTCCGAAAGTTGGTTGCCTGGCCTGATTCGCCGGCGGATTCCCATTCCCATCAATGTTTTCCTTATGTATCTCTCTCCACACATCATCGACAGTCCTCCTACTTAGAGTCCTGGTCAGAGTCACTGATCCCTATCTCTGCAAACTGCCCTGCCTCTGAAGATTAGCACCATTTCCCCCTTCTACTGCCCCCATTGCTGACTACCTTTCCAGCTCTCGACTGAGAAATATGTACTACCTTTACAACTCTCAATCAGACCGAAACCAGCTTTTCGGGGCCGAAGGACTGCCTGCCTTTCATGCTTCGGCAACCCAGCATCATGAACATATGGAAAGGTAGGTAACTGGAACGAGAAGGACTTATAGTTGTTATTATTGCAGGACTTCCGCTCAAGGAATTGTATTTGCACCTGGAACAACTAGCTCTCGTGCTGCACCTTTAGCTGCTCGTGCATCTTATTGTTGATGGATGATATTGTTGCTGGATGATCTGCGCATGGATCTGGAACAACACCTTTGACTAATACCTCCACAGAGCGCATCTGGAACAACACCATTAACTACTACCTCCACCCCTGCAGGATCGATTAGTGAAATGGTAGCTGCCCCATAAGCATAGCCATGAATGATGAGCATGACAACGAATTAGAAACATAGCCCCACCACGTAGACACATATCATCCCCCCACTAGCCCACACATAACTTACTAAAAACTGGAATTTGTGGTGCTTAACACCTGCCATGCAAAAGACACTTGCGATTCATGTAGACATCGCATATAAGTAACATCGTAATCATCGATTTATAATTGATTTAATTAAAAAAATTCTTCTCTCTCTTGTTGAACTGACACGGAGAAGTGAATCAAAGTAAATATATAGTCGCGTCAGGTCCCTAGATACAGATAAAAGAAAATTTCCCGATGTAGATGGGTTTTCAATGGTGGAAGGCTGGGTCTCGCATCGAACAGAGGCAATGGATTCCCAAAATTATGTTTATCATGCGGTACTCAAAATTCATGGGCGGACAAAACGCCGCCCCCTATGAGATACCATCCGATCTTTTGTCTAATTGTTGGTCCCGGTCGAGTTTAGGGGCTTAGCGGGGTGGAACCGCTTGTGCAAGAGAATATTTTTCCGAGGCTACCGAGAACTATGGCACCAGAAGTTGTGGAGTCGGTCGTATCCCATATCGAGCCATTGGAGCAGCGCCGTCGTGCTACAACGCGAAATTTCGAAAAATGGTCAATACGAATAAGAGTATTCGCGGATTGGAATGGAAAAGAAAAGGAATCCCCGAGTTGGATTACTAATGCCTCCACGGACAACCCATTTGAAATGATGGTGTTAGTTTGTCAGATACTCGAACAACTGCTACATTAGCGGTCATAAACTACGTCGTCAACCAAGTAATATGGTAGTTTAAAAATAGAATTGGCACAATACTTGTGGGTTAGACTTTGATGAATATGCCCTGCTATTTCGGTAAACCCTCCATCTCCTTATAAAGAAACCCCTCATGATTTTCCTTGACCCTCTGCAAGATTCGAGCCTGCAACACTTGCCCGAAAAAAGCTACATTAAATTTCAAATTGCTGCCGATTGAGTTGCAGTCGGACCATTGAGAGTACCCGAGTAATAAATACTTTGCTTCCAACACTGATGTCAAAAATAGTATATTAATAATGTCTGCAGGCATGTTAAAGCTGGCAATTTCTGTTTGTTTGCTTCTGCATTTTAAAATCCCTTTGAATGTAAGGACGGGGAACACAAAAGTACATGACAGGTGCTATCAAGGCAGTATAGTCTGAGAAGTTAGAATGGAATACCAATTTCCCTCCGTTCACATGGAGTTGCCACCATGGATGACTCTGCTCAATTATAGTTCTTATCATTAGCATTACACGTTATATTCAAAATCCATGGTACTGGTTAGTGTGTATGGAATTAATTAAAAAATAGGAAGTTGTCATCCTTTTCCCGCTGCCCAAGAAAAAACATAGCTAAATGTAGCAGGATGCTTCTATCAGAAAAGAAACCAACCACTTCGACCATGACTCGTCATGCGACTTATAGTGTGATCCTGCTCATAGTTTTTGTGTCAACTGCAAAAGTCGCATTGTGCTCTATTCTTCCTTCCTACTGGTGTTCTCCGTTGCTACAACATCTCACAGGACAGGATTAAAGCCGAACGTAACTACTCAACCATAGAATGAGAAGGAATTATAGTTGTTATTATTGCAGCACTTCCACTCAAGGAATTGTATTTACACCTAGAACAACTAGCTCTCGTGCTGCACCTTTACCCTGTATTTGTAGTGAGCACAGAAGCACTCATAGTTTACCAAGCTTACTCCATTTCAATAGAAAATTTAGCGGTTTACTCCATTTCAATAGCAAATCCAGTGGTTCCAATCCTTCCTTCGCCTTGACTTATGGTGCTACCCCGCCTTTGCTTTTGCTGGATCGGCTGAGTCAACATCTGGCTGAGTCAACATCTTATGAATCTACAGCTTCACCCACATCAACTACTGCCTCCGCCACTTACTTAAGCTTATTACTTCGGTTCTTGTGTCCATGCTCCTGGATCACTGTATTTTTCTTTATAGAGCTTTCCAGTTCAAGGCAGGGACTTGCTGCCATGCAGCGCCCCTTGTTTAATATTGATCTAACTAATATTTTTAAACTTTTTAGTGTAATCTTTTGTTACGTTCATTCTTGATAACTTCTTCCATATAGTGTAAAATGAGGGGATACCTTAATGCAATTAAATTTTTTCTCCTTGACAAAATATTTAATAATTATTTGTTAATATTTAGAGATATAAAAATAAAATATATTTATTGGATAATATATTGCACTATAAAGGAAATGTTATTCATATAAGACTTATAATCATAATAATAAAAAAGAGCATTAGTAAAAAAGATTAAATTAATTTTTTAAAGTGCGACTTGATATAAATAATATTACTATATAAAATATGTAACATCTTGAGGGTAAGAGCCATATGTGATTATAAGTAATAAATATTAGTTTGAACATGCGATGAACCAGTTGGATCCATCAAAGCTCAATTACAACTCTTTTAGTACAGTTTTAAGACAATGTCTCTTGAAAAACGATGAAGGAACCTACCCATCTCCAATATATTCGTCTACAAAACATTCTCATATTCAATTTTGTGCCTTTGTTTTGCAATTAGGACCAAGTTACGAAATGTAAAAAGTAACGACTTTGGGGTAAATGAAAAATCCAATCAACTCGAGCATGTCCATCTATAAATCATCTAGATCTTTAGCTTATGCTCTTTTTAGTCCCTGCCCTTCGGGCTGGCAGGGACTATAGTAATCAGTTTTACCCGATAGCATTACTTCGACACAGAAATCCATGAACTTATTTCAGGTTAAACCAAAGTTTGCCGATACATTTTATTAAATTTTATGTTTGACAATACACGCAGCCAATGGATGGAACGATCGTCTTATTTGGCCTCAGTACGAGGTAGACGATCTGAAAACTTAGGGAAATATTCTGAAATCACTTGGTTAATTAGTAGAGCTTCCGCCTCCCTGAATTAATGCTACTGAATTAATGCTACCTTTGGGATAGCATTAGTTGGCTAACATTTAATGTTAGCCAACTAACATTACGAATAAATGGGTATGGCGTAGGTTTATTAAACCGGAGGCGTGTCAATTTGCATGCTTCACTTGCATGGAATCAGTGCGTGTCCTTCACCCTTAGCTTGCTAATTCTTCATATCCTCCTTGCGCTCCATCCTCCATCCTGCACTCCATCCTGCACCATAGCTCTCAGCTCTCGGCGGTGGCCTGCACTCCATCCTGCACCATAGCTCTCAGCTCTCAACGGTGGCTTCCTGCCAGCTCCACCCTGGAAGAAGTAACGTTGCATACCACCCTGCAAGAAGTAACGTTGCATACCAGGTATATTGCTGCAACCACATATTTTATAAAATAGAAAATAATGGTTTTCTATTTCTGTATGATTAGACTATTTGGAGAAACTGTATTATTTGGAGAAACTGTATGATTAAAAGAATACCTATTTTGAAGCCGAATACCTATTTTGTAGCTTGGCTTCAAGGCATTCTTTTGCTCAGCCGCAGAAAGCTTGGCTTCAAGGCGTTGTGCCAAGTCTTCAGGGTTTGCCGACGGAGTTGGAAATTTCGAGGCAGTATTACCAACCCTGGCACCAGCTGGAATCATTAACAGGAATGCGATGGCGGCAATTACTACCCAAGATTTCCGCAATGCGAGGTGTTGTGGTGACTTGCCATGAGAACTCAATGGAATTTAAACCCCTTTCAATAATGTGACTGGAATTTTTTTTGCACAAGAATAGACTAAACTAATTACAAAAGCAATGGCCTTTTTGCAGAATAAAAGGAGGATTAAGTTCATGAATTATTACCTGAACAAAGCACTGAGAAAGTTCTTGCAGAAAGTGGTAAATGTGATGATTGGCCTGTTCTTCCTGCAGCAAATGAAAAAGTAAGATAAAAACTATTTTAATAAAATTTTAGCAGTCTGGTAGAATATGCATATTCATTCTCCAATGCAAATGGACAACACAGTGAATGAGTATGTAAGAGGGGCGTAGTGCATTTACGTGCTTCACAGGATACGCTGGCAGAGGCTGAACAAAATTGGCCGCAACTGGATAATCTGTCATGGCAGCATAGCTATAAGCAAAATAAAACCAGTCCACCAAATTCTTAGCAATATCATTATCGCTATTGGATCTGAAACAAGGAAGGGCGTTCTCTTATGTTAAAACATACAGCATAGTACATGAAATATGTATTGTGATCGATATAACAAAGGAATGCATTTCACAGAGATTCAATGTTGTTACTCGCAAATTCTGAGCGCTTTTCTTAGGGATTTGAGGCTTTTAGGAGTTGATGTCATGTTATCTATCACATTCCAGGGACCTTTGATCACTTGGAAGCAATTCTCACTTTCACTCTGCCATACAAATTTAGAATGAATGTACTACAATAACAACAAATTTTAAAACCCCATTCAAATTACTGAATTTGACTGGAAATTATACCCTGAAGTCTTCAGATACAGTGTTGTCGTAACTTGTAGGAGACGTGATGTTATCAAAATCCAAAATAGGCGCTGAGGACACGACTGCATCGATTGCAATGTGTGGGTACTTCAACCAAAACCAAGCAGCTAACACTGCAAATTACATATATGTGGCACCCTCCATTAAATTTCTGACTCTAACTGTGATTAGACCATTAGCACTTGTACACATTATTTCAACTTACTTCCTCCATATGATCCCATTCAGGAGCACAGTCTGGCTATGTAGATCACCGTTTTTTGCTGTTAAGCGATATTCCAGTCTAGAATTTCCGGTTGTGGAAACTCCTGAACCTGTAGAGACCTGCACAAAGAATTGAAATTGAAGGTTCAGAGAGGTGCAAATGAAGGAATTGAAATACACGATTTCTCGATCTGCAATGGCGGATGAGGATTCAAAGCATGATGGAAAGCCGGAGATGGAAGCAGATGCTAATAGGATCTTATAGGCACTGCTCGGCAGGGTCGATCCCATTAACTGTGGATTGGCGAGCTTGAACAACTGGTCTGCATGCAATGCTTGATAAACAAGCACGTGGCTTGCATGCACGTGGCTTGCGTGGCTTTTTTTTTGAGGCACCAGGGAAGCGATGTATATATAGTATATACAAAACTCTGAAATGTACATTTGAACTTGACTTTCATTTCTCGTATTTTATCTTTGCTATTTCTAGGGCTTGTGATTATAAAGTGGTACTGTATTTTTAATACAATCTTTATTCTCTCAAATCTCCAGTCTTACATGTCTCTGTGTAGAGTATTTGACTTCTCATATATTTATCAATAGTGTAATTTTGATGATAATCTCCTCATCTCAAAATTTGTGGTCATTCACTGCACAATAATTAAATGTGTGCGTAAGTGTTTCATACAATATCAGGTTATTAGTTTCTTGCATCTTATTATAATGCGTTTCAATACCTTTAATGCCATCACATTTTTTAATTCTAAATTGGTCTCGGATGCGATTAACCCTTCGAGAATTTATGTGAAAATATTACATTCAATGGATGACTTGCCGTCAGTTAATTAGGAATGCATCCATGCTAACCCTCTAATTCCTTGCATCTTCATGCATTTCATGTGTAGGAATCTAATCTTATACAATTGCGGCATGTTCATGTTCAAGTTTAGTCATTATCTAGATTCAAAGCTCGGGTTTGTTCATATAGCTCATATCTTGCCTATCCAGCAAGTCCATTGCAGATCTTTGTTAGTCTGTTATACTAGCTATGCTTGTGGCCTTGGTTGAGCCTAGTATCAGCCCACGCATGGTGTGGGGTTTGTTATGCGACCATTGTTACATAGAGGTTGATGATCACACTATGCTAGGGGAATAACTGTTGGTTAATTTAAAAGAATAGTTTATCCCAAGCAATACAAATACAGCTTTATTAAGCAATACATGCAACACTAAGCAAAAATTAATTCAACCAAAACGTTTACCAGATAAAATGCAATGAAATTGTTTACTTACCTGTAGCAAGAAGAAACTCTTGAGGATGGAAATCCATGCACTGTATCTGACCCTCATGGCATTTGAAGTCGTGCATGAGCTTTCCAGCAGTTAGATCCCATAACTGAGCCATTTCTGGCATATCCTTTGTTAAATAACTTAGCTTAATTTTTGCTTCTTCCAAATCCCATAGCTTTATTGTACCACTAGCAGCTCCAGCGACAACTAAAGCTTCTGCAGAATCAAAAGTCACAGACTCCACAGCACTTGAATGACCAGATAAACTCTGCACAATTCACAATTAGCAGTGGAATGCATCCGACGGGTCCCAATCCTTCTAGACATGTTTGTTCTCATGCCTTCGCAAGAAAACGACCTCAGTGGCAGGGAATCTCGCCATGGTTTTCTTCGGGATCATGTAATTCGCTGATGGGCTGGGGCAGGGACTAGCTGCCCCGCAGCCCGTCTTGTTCAACCATTGAAATCAAGATGCAAAAGATATATGCAATATATTTTTTTTGTGTTCCATCTATAAATCATCTAGATCTTTAGTTTATGCTTTTTTTCAACCATTGAAATCAAGATGTAAAAGATACATGCAATATCCATTTTTTTTAATGGCATATTACAAGACTACATATGTGATTTTTTAATACATTGGTTTATGTAATGAATAATTTTATACTTATTTCATTACAATAAGTCACAACTGTAATCAATTAAAAAAAAATAACATTTATAAAATTTTTATTATTAATTTATTTTTAGGGTAGTTTAAATGGCGATGAAAGAATTATTACGGTGAGGAGGTTTGGTGTTTAAATTTCTCCAATTCATACTGTGGATGTAGAATGGGCCTATGTATGTGCCTATATTTTATATTGATAAATGTTAGAATCGACCCCGTGTCACGCAATCACGATAGTAACCTAGTTATTGATTCTTTGAATCACGACACAATTAAACTAAAAATAATTATACATATTTTTTTAATAAAAAAATAATCATAGATTAAAAAAAAATATTTTATATAGATGTATTGGGCCTAATGGTTAAGAGAACGTGTTTCCTCATAAGAGGTTAAAGGTTCAAAACGAAATGGCTTAGAGTATGTATGACTTCGTAGACTTAGCAATGAAATCGTCTCGCTTGGTAATGATCTTAAAATTGGATATCTATATATATATCCATGTATTGCTAGCAAAATAAGTTGTGGATGTGCCTCATCAACAAGGAGACCAAGGATCAAACCTCATGGGGGTGGTTGTACCATGGAAAATTTTAGGGGCTAATATTCGTAGATGGGTGAATTTTCCATGATTATTCCAAAAAGAAGATTCATGAATTTCCATTTTTCTGAAAATCGATTCGCCTTAATTTTATGGAATAAAATTATTTTATATTTAAAAAATTCCAAAACTTTATAGAGACTATCATCAAAACTTTATAAAGCCTATATAAAATCAATAGAAATTCAAATGTTTTTATAAAATTACCACCAATCATTGTACAATTTTCATATTAGGGTCGATTAATAAGATTCACCAAGATTTTTAAACTTCAAAATAAATTTCTATCCTTAAACTTTTTCATGGGTTGTACCCTATGTTAGGGGGAGGAGACATGCTAAAAAATCCAGTCATCATAAGGCTGGTGCAACCTAGTCCAAGAACGATATCCGCATTACTTTGACAATGTAGATGCCCCTCATTCATGAATCCTCAAGCCATAGGTCAAGCCTGAAAGATCACAGGCAACTCGACAAATATATTTATAATTCAATTTCAAAATTTTAAAATTATTCTCCTAAAATATCATAATTTTATTCAAATTTTCTACGATAATGAAATATATAAAATTATAAAATAAGATTATTTTGAAATTTATATTTAAAATTTCTATCTAAAATCATGTTTTTAATTGGTTTTGATTTGGTGATGTTGTTACATTAAAATCTTTGAAAAACAAAAAAACTATTGATTTTTAACTTGACCCTTTTTCTATTTTTTTGTCTCCTAATTTCTATACATGATTAATAGTTTTGTTAATAAAATATAGAACATTGAACAATGTTTTTTAAGAATGCTTATTTATTCACAATTTTAGTAGAAATATTGTATATAGTAATAATTCTGATGTGATTAATTTGAAAGACTTACTTATTACATTAAATTATAATATATACTAGTGTTACATGGGTTTTCCTTCTTTAAATGAGATGACACTTGATATTCACTTAGAGTATATTGATGAAAATTACGGTATATTTATGAAAAAGAAAAAATAACAGACAAGAATCCACGCATTCATGCTTCGTGTGAACATAACAATTGAATTTAGTTTATTTAATTTAATAAAATGTAGATATTGTGTCCCAAAATGTAACACTTTTGACCCAATTTGTGTTGGTCGATGTTGTGCATTAGTGTTCATGAAAAAGTAGATAGTTTGTTTAGTTATGTGGAATTTAGGTGTATGAATTTTGATTCTTTAAAGTATTTTAAATTATGGATGGTTTTGATTTACTAATGTAAGTATATTCATTGGTTGAAGGTATATGATTTGTTGATTGGATTTTGTAAATCAATAATCATTAATGATGTACTAATCTTAAAAAAGTCAAAAGTCAAGGTTTCATGTGCGATCAATTGAGTATTTTAATGATTTTATCGAAAATGGAAAAGTAGATAGTTTGTTTAGTTATGTGGAATTTGGGTGTATGAATTTTGATTTTTTAAAATATTATAAATTATGAATGGTTTTGATTTATTAATGTAAGTATATTTATTGGTTAAAGGTGTCAGTCTAGTGCTGGAAAGGTTAAGAAGTTGGTGACTGATGAAGGAACCAGCGACGAAGCTCCAGTGAACGGTGGCAATAATTATGACGGTCCTAAGGTGCGAAATCCTGTCGGATAAGTTTCGACCCACGAAGCGTAACGATCTGGGCACTGTTCGGGAGGACTCAATGAATAACATCTCTATGAGAAGGCGAATACCCTGCACCTCGACAGAAAGACCCTATGAAGCTTTATTGTTCCCTTGGATTGTCTTTGGATTCTTCTTGCGCAGATTGGATTTTGCAAATCAATAATCAATGATGATGTACTCATCTTAAAAAAATCAAGGTTTCGTGTGCGATCAATTTAGCATTTCAATGATTTGATTGAAAATGGAAATGTTCTCTCACTTGTTCCAAATACATGTTATATTATTTGTATACCGACATTGCTAGTGGATATCATCCCTTGAGCTTTGTGGCTTCAAACATATTTTCCCTGACACATTGTTTGACATGTTATGTTTGTTTTATCTTTTGAAAGATATATTGGAGATCATTGTGATACCAATTTGCACAATGTAATAAAAAACAGGGTCACGTCATTTATTTGATATGTTTATTGAAGATTACTTGTATTCTTTAGCGATTTGGTAGATGGAATAATGTGCTTGATGTTTCATTCTCTGCCATGGTGTTTCAAAATGGAAATGTTTACTTACATTGTTTTCTTACTTGGTACATAAAATAATGGACTTCATGTTTCATTCTTTATTATGATGTTTCGAACATTGCGTACATATATCTAAGTAATTCAAAAGGTTGGTTATTGTTATTTTAAGTTATTTGCTACTAAATTTTAGGTGATTTTAAACTTAGTAAGGATTAATGTTGCTAGACTATTTAACTTGTTTGAGAATTAAAATTTAAAGTTTGAATAGTTTTCAATTTCTTTGTAGAAATGTCAAGTGAGGGAACAAGCAAGCGCACTTTGAAAATGCCTCGCTCTACTATTTTGCGTGAGAGAGCAAATAAATATCAATGACAATGTATCAACGTAATAAAGTTGTGGTAAATGCATGAATAAGAGTCGCATAAAAACAAAGGAAAAGAACTTCAATCGATTGTCAGAATGATGAAGCCATAAGTATCATGTGATGGAAAGAATATTTCCTTCAAATCTTATTTTTCTTGGATGTTGTACATGTACAAATTTTTGCACTATTCTAAAGTTCCCTAAGAATAGTTTCTATGGAAAATTTTTTTTTGTGAACATTGCCTTGATAGGAGCCAGAAGCGTGACTTCTCTACAAATAATGGAGGAGATGTAATAATGGAACATAGGCACAATGATGTCATTCAAAATTTGAGAGCACTTGATTTTTTTTATGATAGTAATATGCTTGCTAACATGGGTGATACTTTTCAACATTTTGTTACCAATGTGGGATGTAACATTCCTCAATAGAACTATGTATTCACTATCATCAGTCAAGCAAAATATATGCATACTTGCTCTATTTAAACAACATAGGCTCTCCAAGTTTATCTCCTTCCATAAAATTTTTAGATTTTAAATAATTGTGTTTATTGTTTTATGCATCTTTTCTCTTTTTTATTTTATTTTTATAGAACAATATTCCTATGAATTTTGCTCGAGAAATAAATTCAAAACCATGACAAAGATTATCCCTTCCTCGAGTTCAACCTCGACCATCTAATTGGAAAAGTTCAATAAATCATTAGAATGATGAAGTTATCAACTGTAAGTATCAAAACTCTGGTGGTATGATGTGAAGAACATTTCCTTCAGATGCTCATTTATTTGCATATTGTATATGTACATTTTTCTTTTCTATTCTAAATATTTGTAGCAGTAATCTTGTTTGGGAACATTTTCTTGACCTAAAGAGCCTTCATAGAAACAAAAATTGCTAGCCATCTAGAAATAATGGCAGAGATTCGACAATCAAAGATAAGCATGATGTTTTCATTCAAAATTAGATCCTTTTGTTGATAGTAATATGCATTCTTAGATGGTTGAAAATTTGCAACATTTTGTTAACAATGTGGGAAATAGCATCTCTTAGCGTAACTCTATATGGGAACTAGCATCTCTCAGCGTAACTCTATAGACAATATCGTCACACTTATAGAATCTATGCATACTTTTTTTCTTGGGACAACAAGTATGCTTCAAGTATATTTCTTTCGGAAGTGTTTATACATTTCAATGTATTATGTTTATTGTATTTTGTACCTTTTATTTTATCATGTTGTTTTGCAGAACAATATTCCAATTAATATTGGTCCGGAAATAAATTTAGGAACACAATGGCCTTTATACTTTCCTCGAGTAAAAGTTTGAACATCTAACCGTGAAGAATATATATATATATATATGTCTTTGATTAAGTATTGGCGTCAACATTTTAGGATTTAACATTTAACTTGTGTCATTTAACGTTTTCATTTATATTTTTTTTCGTAAGAAAAACATAATCAGATGCAACCAATTTAGACAAATCCATTTGCAACATTTTATGGAACGAAGTGTTGAAAGTAATTCCCCGATTGGGTAGCCTACTTCATATCTTTCTTTACTTGCAACGCTCATTCATTGGGAAAATGAAAGTGCTTCGCTTCATTTTATTAGGGGCATGATTGAAGTTCAAAAAAAGAATTGGTCCAAGATTGATAACTTGTCTATTATGAAAATGTTCCAAGTATGTAATGATTGTTATCTCACTATACAAGGTGTTTATGGCATGAAGGGCCTGTTTGTAAAAGGTGTAAGTGTGAGAGAGGCTCCCACTATTTCTTTCTTTTCAACAACATGAATTCTGGTGAAAAACCTTATGTTCTAAGAGTTCTAACCCAAGTTGAAGAGATGCTAATAATGTGAGTTAATCCAATATTACAAGTGACACATGTTTGTGGTAGGAAGTATAAATATAGTGGGTGCACAATTAACTTTCCATAACATACATCTTTGATTACAAAGAAGCTTCATTCACATGCTTAACAACTTGATTTCGTAATTGTGAGGAGATGTAGTGTAAACTCCAAATATTAAGAATGTTATGTCAAAAGATAGTGGGTGATGTATGCATTGCTTTACAAAATTCAGATAAATAAATACTACACAGATGTTGAACTTGAAATGGATTTAGTTGTTTCTCTCCTAGAAATGCCAACTGATATTTCTAGTAGGCCACAGTGAGTTGACATTGATATTTATGAAACATTGAGAGCCAATGAAGAGATTGAAAGTTGGGGCCTTAATTGTTTTCACTCCCATCCATATTCTTTTGTCTCTAGATTTCCCAACAAAAGGAGGGAAGTTGATCGAATAAGAAGATTATAAAAAATCAAGATTCTATGACTGATGAACATTTGGACTGGCCAGATATTAGTTCATCTCCCATAAATGAATAAAATATTGAGGGGTTGTTAGACATGGAATTCCCCACTCTATTACACACTAGTGGTGCATATTGGTTGCATACATGTATTTATAACATTGAAATGCATGAATATGGTTTACATATACTTAGATATTTTGATCAAATATTTGGAATTCATGCTTACTTTCAATATTTCTAGTTGAACATGATTATGCATGATCACAGCCAAGGAGCACCTTCATTCTTTTTGAAAAAGACTTTTCATGAAAATACACCTACAACTATTCAAGGTATGCATTAAAAACTAAATCATTTACCTAACAATAAATTAGTTGAGAAATTAATTCATTCTAGTTCTTCTCTTAGGGGTACAAAAGTGTATTAGACAATGTGTGATTATGAACTCAATACCGTGATTATGTAGTAGAGTTTCCCAACCTTGTTTTTTATTTTAACTGTGGCCGACACAAAGTGACATGACTTGCATAGTCTTATGCCTTCAAACACACATTGTCATCCACGAATGAGAATGCAAAAAAAAATGAAAATGTTATTTAGTATCCGAATATAGTTGCGATGTATATGCACCAAACATTCAATTTATTTTGTGACTTAGTTCTTCTGAAATATCTTGGAGGCAAATAATTTTGGTATATGTTTGTGCTTGTTCCTTTTGTCTAATTATTTATTAATTTGGATCAATATTTTGTTGCTTTTATTGGCTTATATATCTTATGTACACTTTTTTTTTGTTAGGTAGGAGTGGTAATATAGAGGCTCAACACACATCCACAATTTCCTATAGTTTCCATGTGCACCAAATATGGAGATATTGAACTGGCCGAACCATTTAGATGTCAATGTAGCGAATAACTACTTTGAAAAATATGTAACAACCTAGAATCCACATGACATCCATCATTCAAATGTGATGATTTCTTGAAGTTTGAATGATGATCTATGCCTTTTAACACCTCGATATTTTTTTCTTGGAATCCTCATGAATATTATGAGAATTTGGTTAATCAAGTCCAAAGAGCTACAAAATGTGATTTTGATTCCTATTTACAAAAGGAGCGGTCTCCTTTCATGTCGCTATGGCAGGTTTGTGATTAGTGTATAGTGTTCATAGATGATGAAGTGAAAAGTAAACATAAACCAACATGTAATGATGATTAATTGAATGTTCATGACGTTGATATCCTCACAATGTGGCGAGCAAATTTTGATTGTCAACCAATTGTTTCTTGACATGTAGTTTTAAAATATATTACAAATTATCTTTCAAAGGTGGAAAAAATATCTGAATGTTATCATGAAATATTCACAAGGGTTGCTAATGCAAGTGGATGTGAAGTTCCTGTGCTTTCTACATATCGAAATTTTCTTTCAGAAACACTTTTTAATCATGACATTAGAGCATAAGAAACTTTCCATATGTTGTTAAAGATACCTCTTATTATATGTAGTAAAAAAAAATCCATTTAATGTTGGGAAGAAATTATTCCAAAAAGTATTAATGCATTCCAACGAAATTTCTTGCCAAAACACTTTCGTTCATATTTATCAAAGACGACACTATTTTCAGGAACATTTATTTTCTATAGAAACAACAAGATCATGCACATTTGATTGCAATCATTGGGAACATCCATGGATACTACAAGTGTGCTCACGGTATTATGCTATTCCCAAGGAGGATTTGGAAGAGTTTGAGACATTTTCTTGGATTAAGTTGCTTTTGTGCAAGCCATTTCATGACATAGCTTCAGATATAGGGATTTCAAGTGAAATTGTCATTGAGAATTGGAAGAATTTAAGATATCGTGCATGGCATGTTGATCAAGCTCCTTTTTCAAATGAAGCTAATGAAGAATATGTTGAGACTTGTGCTCATGAATATGGTGTTGATCAATATTCTATGGAGTGGCAACTTCTTTCGTGAATAATTCCTCCAAACAATGTTTATATTTTTGATCTTGAAAATATTGGTCGAGGGGAATTCGATATTCATTATAATTGGTAGGAAATTATGGTCTCAAATGATATTGTAGAATAGGCTATTAGTTTTATAAAGGATGCTCATTCTGTGGGTGTTTTTAATGAAAACACAACTTGGGAGACAGTTTTCTGACCATCTTCTTTATCAGAGAAACAACGAGTTGCTTTTGAAATCACTTTATGCCATTCTGTTGATAGTGATAACCATAATTCTCTAAAAATGATTACTCAAGGTATGGATGGAACTATAAATTATGCTCTTATTCACTGTATTTTTCATTCTCTTTCTACTTTAGAAATGAATGATAATAATAAATTGTTATTGCTCGCTTCAACTGGTATAGCTTCTTTTAATATACATGGAAAATAATACACTTTTCTTTGAAAATTTCTATCAAAGATATGAAACCACTGAATGGGTAGGCTCTAGCAGTGTTTCAAGAATAAATGAGGCACATTTGCTATATATTCATTCACGAAATTGGCTTTATAGGTCCGAGGTTATTCATATAGACAGATTATCATTTGCGAGAAGCATTCCTTGATCATAAAACTTTGTATGTAGAGAAGAGGGAAGGTACTGTGGTGAATCTTCAACGTTGTTGTGCCTTTAAATAATTTTTCTAGGAAATAAGGAGATGATCCAAAACAATCCTCTTTTCGAAATATTTTGACTAATATTAGAAACATATAACTAATTCTGCATGATTTGGATCTTCTAATGTCACATGTTGATAATTTCTTACCTCCAATGAAAAAGGGTTTATGTTACGCAGTGGTTCACGAGTTTGCAACAAATAGTTTGGCCACTTTGCAAAACCAGAAAATGATAAAATCATTAAATTCTCCAGTTGCAAAATGTGTTGTGGAACATATGAGAGGAACATAAGTAGTTGAAAGTGATGACACTATTTGGTAACATGAAGTATTATTATTTCATGGAAAATGTGTTAGGCTAACATATAATTTGTGGGTAGAAGATGGGTTGGTCAATTCTGCACTTGGATATGTTGAAGATCTATTCTATATGTTTGGTTAAAAGCCCACTCAAGTTCCACTATTCATTATACTTATTTTTTAAAAGTATGCAGGTGTTCCATTTGACATAGATTGTCCAAACATTGTGAATATAAAACCTACTTTTAGAGGAAATATTAAATAAATACCATTGAAAATGGCATGGGCCCTCACTATACATAATTCAAAAGGTATGACTTTATAACGAGATACTGTTAATGTTGGAGATAAATAGACGCAAGGTTTGCCATTTACAACTATATCAAGAGTGAAATCCATAGATGGTTTATGAATATCACCACATTTCTCTTGCCAACATTACGCAAAGTTGAAAAATAATGTGTATGTTACACTTAGGAAGAAAGAGGAGCAACGATTGAAATCCTTGTCATTGTAACGTGTATATGCACAATAGATTTGAGTGGTCTATCATAATTTTGAAATTACGTGATTACCTTTTAATGCTATCTATTGTGACTTCCAACAATTTCTGTAGATAGCACTAAGCTATTCATTTTATTTCTCAATAATTTCAATCGATTTGCCATTAATATTATTGCATTATTGAATATTTTGTTAAATGCTCTTGAATATGGTTATATATTTCATCTTTATTTTCAAAATAAAATTTCTAATGTTAATACATAAATATTTTCCCATATAAAATTATTATTTTACCTCTAATGTTTAGAATGAAGATTGTATCCCTTCAATATGGTTATGTTACAATGGAAATATTAATGTTTAAAACGAAGATTGTATCCCTTTAATAAGGTATTGTTACAATGGAAATATGGATGATGTTGGTGTTCATGTGGATGTGTTTTTATTGAGTTTGATTTGTAGAAGTTGAATTCAACTTACTATTCTTTGTAATGCCCTTAAGTTTTAACTATATTACATATATGTTTATTTTTATTTATTTGTGAAAAAAATTGTGTTATTGGTTTTCTCATTGACACACATATATGGAAAATAATGATGTTGTATATTACGCCTCAACAATTCATTCTCTTACTCAAGCAATAAATTTTGTAAGGTATATCAAAAAAAGGATTGATAGAAAAGTTGGGTTTCATCCTAATTTTATTGATAAGAACTTGCGCATCTTAAACAAAATGAAGTCAAATGTGAAAAAATTCTTGCATGTGCATCAAAGAGAATCTCGAAGAAAAAAATAAGATATTGGTTGGAAAGGCAGAAGGATCATTACAATGTAGATTTGAATTGATGTTTCTTTTGTCATGGATCTGGTTGTGTTTTGGAAAGGGTTGTTTAATATAATATTTATATCATGGGTTTATTTTTTTTTGTAAGCTTGGTAGGACCTCTCTTTCCATTATCTTTCAAAATCAGGCAGGTTACATCCATGTGCTAAATGGATAGGTGCACTCAACCTGCCTTGAGAGAAACCAGGTCTGTTGACCACTTGACGACATGATAAGCCATCAAAAAACAAAATAGAATAAGTCTATCTAGCCATGCTAAAAAGGTCGGATTTTATTTATACTTCCTAACATATAGATATCTATAAACATACTGGAAGTACTAAATAGACAAAAATGTTGCATACACTAAAAGTAAAAACAAAGGTGATATACCAAACTACTCATTGCTAGCTGAGTCAACTTGGGTGAGGTCCTTTTCACTTTACCTAGGAAGTTCATATTATGGAATGCATGGGATGTGTTCCTCTATGTGGCTGAGGTGTTCATTTTTCTTTTGAAGTTGGAACTTGATTTACTCAAAATCCTCACTATAATCTGGGAAATAATTTGTTGCCGTGGTCGAACCTGAAGGAATGTGCTCCAAGGCCTTGGCCAAAAGGCT
This sequence comes from Pinus taeda, assembly GCA_000404065.3. Classification (NCBI taxonomy): domain Eukaryota; kingdom Viridiplantae; phylum Streptophyta; class Pinopsida; order Pinales; family Pinaceae; genus Pinus; species Pinus taeda. The sequence continues at coordinate 41,854 of APFE030114922.1, read as the reverse complement.
ATTCATCAGCCAATACAAGTGAAATTTCTTCTTGTACTGAGAATTACAACCATGAGGGTGCCCAACATCAGACACTAGGGCCTGCCAGTCATCCACGTCAATGTCCAGAAACCAAACTTTCTTATTTAGCTCCCCTCCCCATTGAGCTATGAACTGACGAACCACGATTGGGCCCGCATGATATGGAGTGGTTTATTTATCAATAATCCTAAAGGTGGTTACGCCCATGAGCTTTTCCAATAGAAGTACTCATAGAATGGGATGTTGTGGTCACTTTGGTCTGCTTCCCTAGATCACAGGAACCCCTTACGATCTTTCTTCTCCCAAAAGAAATGCAAGCTAGAGTGCTTATGATGAAGAAATTACAAGACATACTAAAACCAACTGAATTAAAACCAGAAAGCCAAACTAGAGTAAGAAAAAACCCAAGAGTTGAGAGATTCTAGGGGTCACACCTAGTTGGGGGACCTACCATGGTGATCAAATGTGAGAACCATGACCCATACAAATCCAAATGGTATCTCCTTTTGCAATCCAAGCCCGTGAAACATGAGTAACCCCAAGGCTCATAGACATAAGTCAAACGAAATGCAAACCATATCATTAAAAACCAAGCCATTTCCATGTCGGGAGGTTGATAATATAATGCCACGATCACATATTACAAAAGAAAAGCTTAAGAGAGGGTTGCAATGACATATCCAGAGAGACCATGGGTGGCCCATAGGCCTTACCAACAACATGCCCATGAGAGCCAACAGAACTTCAAAAAACATAAACATGGGAATATAAAAAGCCAAATAGCCTTCATATAATTCAGTAACAACAAGACCTTCTTATAGGGAATACATCTTCCATACTAACTTATTCACATCGCATCCCTTCTTCCATGAAATCGTAGAAAATAAAGAAGAGCCATGGCAAAGAGATATGTGAAATTAGGAGAACATACCTAAGGCTAGTGACCTGAAACCACTACAGAAGAACCTGAGCCCTTTGAAATACCTACACGTAATTTTTCAACACCTACCAAACCGCTCTACTCCAGTACTATGCTAAAATAAATCACAGGCAGAGTGACGAAAAATTTAGTAGCTTTCCATGTTTTCATTCTATTATCACCTTCCCACCTTGCATTGATTGCGATCATATGATCTACCACCCCTCCATGCGGTTCGTGCATGTGGGGGGTGGCGTAGGGGCACATTGGGATTTGTAGAACACCTATTACTTGTTTATATGATGAATATTTTACCACTCACACCCACATTGGGGAATCTCATGGGTTTATTAAATGGTTGTGTTCAAAATATTTCTTTTAAGGTTTGAGTTTAAGGTTGAGAAATTTGGATGGTGTTCAAATGTATCAACCATATTGGTCAATATAAATGTTATGGATTTATAGTGGGCCTATAATCCTCAGCCACAGTCAACCATGCTTTGTAATATTAATCCCCTACATTTTTATTATTAATTTCTTGGGTCTATCAATGCCTTGGGTTTAGTATTATTTTCCTTGGTTTATAATGCATTGGGTTTATAATATAAATCCCTTTGCTTTATTAATCCCATATATTTGTAGTATTAATCCCTTGGGTTTAGAATATTAATAATAATGTTTATAACATTAATATTAGCGCTATATTCCAAGTGTTCTATATTAATCCTAGGGTTTAATGTTATTACTTTGGTTTTATAATTTCTTGGATTTTTACTATTGAACCAATGGGTTTACTAATCCATTAGGTTTGTTATACTAGTCCCAACATTTGCAATTTTAATCATAAGCTTTATATCTATGGGGTTCAATACTTAACACATAGTTTATAATATCAATTTTGGTGTTTATATTGCTATGCTTCAACTTTAATCATAGGGTTTAATATTATTCCCTTGGGTTTTAATATTAGTCACTTAGTTTTATTAATCCCTTGAGCTTATAATATCAATCATATCGTGTTTAATCCCTTTGGTTTATAATATTAATCTGAGAGGTTATAATCCCTTTGGTTTACAATATAAATCCTTGGGTTTAATATTGTTCCTTTGGGTTGAATATTAATCCTAGGGTATAATGTTATTCTCTAGCGTTTATAATCCCTTATTTTTTTAATATTAATCCAATGGGTTTATTAATGCACTGTGTTTATAATATTGATCCTAGGGTTTCTAGCATTAATCATAGGGTTTTTATTCATAGGGTTTAATATTAGGCCTAGGGTTTATAATATTAATCCTACCATTTAATGTTGTGACATTGGAATGGTACTGGAATGTATCCAATGATGCAATATGGAAATCATCCTCACAATGTGACAAGTATTGTGACAACCATTATCACAGTGATACATTACATTGCAATTTATTCAATGTCACATTGCAACATTGAATAAATTGGGGTTTAATATTATTTTTTGTAATATTGGTTTTAGGGCTTAGGCTTTATTATGGTTTATAATATTTGGTTTACGATTTATAATCATATGTTAATAATATCAATCCTAAGGTTTTTAATCCCTTGTGTTTATAATATTAATCCGAAAGTTTATAATGCCTTGGGTTTATAATATGAATCCTTGGGTTTAATATTAATGCTAGGCTTTATTGTTATTCCCTTGGGTTTTTAATATAAAGCCAATGGGTTTATTATATCAATACCAAGGTTTCTAATGTTAATCATAAGGTTTATATTCCTAGTGTTTAATATTAAGCATATGGTTTCTAATATTAGTATTAAGGTTCATATTCCTATAATTTAATATTAATAATAGGGTTTAATGTTATTCCCTTGGGTTTATAATATTAATATATTAGGTTTTTAACATTAATTCGAAGGTTTATAATATTAATGTTATGGTTTAATGTTTATTTTAGGGTATATAATATTTATCTTATGCTTTATATCCCTTAGGTTTATAGCCTTAATACATTGGGTTTGTGACAAATATTGTGTCAATATGAAAATCAATCATTGTCACACCATTGTCTATGTTAGCTACCAGAATAAATGTATCTATATAATCAATATCTTATTTTTAAGAGTACAATTTGGCAACAAAGTGGGATTTATTTTTATCAATTTAACCATCTGATCTATAATTATTGTTATAAACCCATTTAGTACGAATAACATATTTTCCTTTGGGAAATTACACCAAGTCCCAAGTGTCATTCTTCACCAAAGCATTAAACTTTGCTTTCATCAAATAATTCCATTATTTCATCTTTTTATGCTTGTACATAATTATATGGACCATCCATCTTCATTGATTTTTCCATTAATGCAAAATTTAGAGTTCAATTTTGTGACCTAGTAATTCTTTTTTCAAATTTTCTATTCAACATATCACTTTCAAAAGGACCTATAGTTAGCTACTTAGAATTCTTCTCATCATCATCTTCCTTAACATTGTTTCCTTTACCAATTTATGTTTCATGTTTATTTGATTCTATTTGTACATATTCTTGTTTATATAGTCATTTTTAATCAAAGACAACATCTCAACTTATTATAATATTTTTTTGCTTAAGGATTAAATAACTTGTAGCTCTTTTTTTTAGTAATATATCCAAGAAATATACACTTCACACTTTTATCATCTAATTTTCTCCTCTTCTTCATATGCACATGTGCATATGTTGTCCAAATAAAATACATTCATATGTGAAACACTTGTTTTAACTCATATCGAATCTTCTTCTAGAGTCAAACTCACTACTTCTATCGCAAGATATTTATGAAGAGTATAAACTGTTGTGCGCACTACTTCAATTGAGAATTTATTTCCAAGAGACTTATATTTTAATATGGTTTAATTCATTTCAACTATGGTCATTATTCTTCTCACAACAACTCCATTTTGTTACGGAGAGTATGAATTAGTTAACTATCTCCTTTTCCATTTCCTCTGCAATAATTAAGAAATTTGTTTTCTTTGTATTCTCCCCCATTATCTATTATTAGGTTAGGAATTTTCAAAACACTTTTTTTTTCTACCATTTATTTAAACTCAAGGAAATAAGAAAAAACCTTATATTTAAAATAATCATAAAAAATTAAGAAAATAATGTAGCTTTCAAAAGGACATTGTCTCAGGAGGCCACATAAATATAAAGGCACCAATGTTATACATTCTCTAGCATTTCATGTTCAATTTGAAAAAAATCCTCTATGTTGCTTTCCAAATATACATTCTTCACATACTTCATTATTCAATTTTATATAAGGAAGACCGTTCACCATGTTATGTTTCCTTAATAAAATAAAACTTTGAAAATTTATGTGCCACAATATTAAATTTCAAAGATTTCTATTCACTTTATTTGTAGAATTGAAACCATATGAGTTGCTTGATCCGAAATAGAACTTAAAAAATCTATCTTCATTCACTTTTCCTCTTGCTACAACTTCATTTATTTTTAATTTATTCATGATTAAGCATTGAATATTATCAGACATTAACTTATGATTTTTCTCCAAAATCTATCCCATAGAATATAAATTCTTCATTAACTCTATTTTCAGTAATGTGTCATCAACAAGTTTTTTTTTCTCATGCAATGTTGGAATTACAACTACACATTTTTCTTTCGCCTCTGAAACATTATCGCCAAATATGAATTTACAATAATAAGTATCATTTATTCTAGTAAACAACTCTTTCTAAGACATGCCATATGAGTTGAACATACCAAATCAATATACCATACATTAGTTTTTCATTATGTTCCATCAAACTTTATATGAATAATCTATCATTTCTGGTTTGTTGAACAAATTTATTTTCACTTATTAGTTCATGTTATCTCAATTTCACTTAACAATATTTCTCATGATTACTAGATTTGTGACAATAAAAACACTTTTGTTCTTCTATATCTCTATATCCTTATTTTCCTCCATCTCTTCCTCTTCATCTTCCTTGAGATCCATTCTATTCTTCTTCTTCTAGATGAACATGGATTTTTGCGCTCCCTCTTGAAGATAATGTACTTCCTTGGATATCTTTTTTTCTTTTTTTTCTATTTTGATTCTAAAAAACTTGATTATAAAATTATCGTCTGCTTCTTACTCTACCTCTATACTTTGTGGCGAATGAATTTTCTATGTGCTCAGTGGAAGAGATCTCTTCAATAGTTAACAAATATCGAATTAATTCATCAATCCTCATTAAACTAATATATTTAGAAACCATGATACTTGTGGAAAATCCTTATTACATTGAGATATTTAAAAATCATGATACTAGTTGTAACTATTTCAATTTTTGTCACTAGAATCCTCAATATATTCTCAATCATCGTTCTTTGTGGAAACTCTCCACCCAATGTCCTTATCCAATTAACAAGATCATAATTTGTTTTGATAATCATTCATTGATTAAATAATTTTCATCTTTGAATTTTCAGACTTAGTCCTTAATGTTTATAAATTAGTGACTACTCCTTCTGCATATGTGATTTTTTTAATATAGTCTACTCATAAATAGAATTTTTTTCTATACTAATTCTTAGAAAAATGGATTCAACAACTATATTGCAAGTTAAGGAAAGCAATCCATTATATTTCTTGAGAATTTACCTTAATTTTTTATTTGCATTTGTATCTAGTGTTTTATATTCATGATGAAAATTCATATCATAACCATAAATTACCAATTCCCATAGATCTTTGTTGATAAATGATGGTTGCATTCTCTTTCTCCATAAATGTTACTAATATTTGTGCATTTTGGAATTAATATATTGCTTGTCGCCATTGTAAAAATTGGAAAAGATAACAACAAAAACAAAGGAAACATGCATAATGTTCCACTTCAATATTGGACAAGAAAAATTGTCCCAAACTTAGGACTCAACCACTACAGCCAAAATATTAGCATTCTTATTAAATTGAATGCAACGAATTTATAACCATGTCATACAAGTGAGTGACAAACCCTTTACAAATACACAAATTCCCAATTGTTTTCTCCTTGAAAAATTAAAGTTTCATTTGAAAGGTATTGAAAGCCAAAAATTAATTTACATAGCCATGAATGATGAAAGAAATAGCAATGCTTCTTTTAGAAATATGTGGTGATATTTCTAACACCAATACTATGAATTTTAGATCTTATTTAACCTTTCAAATGCTTATTATTGTGCTCATATCATCATAAAATATAGAAATGGTTTCACTAGAGAGAAGATTGATTCGTTAGGAAAAAATATGGTAGTGGGGAAGGAATTGTCCTAGAAATAAACATCCAATAGATTTTTTCTATAATTTTGAGTTTCACCACACCACTTATTATGAATGAAGTAAATTACCATTTTTTTATGATTCAAAGTTACACTATCCATTTTTGTGACATTTCATTCCTTTTGGGAGACTGCACATTTACATTATTGACTTTCCATACTATCTTGTCCCATGTCTATTAGACCAATAGTTTCTCCACACCTTTGTTTACCCCACACTCCACACTTTTGTTTGCTCCACACTCCATCCTTTTATTCTCTACACACTTTCATAACTAGATGCCTTCTCTCTCTATTTACTTCACATATTATTGTTTTTGAAACTCTCCTTGTAGCCTCACACTTGCATGTTGCTACACAAGACTTCTTCAATGTGGACCACCTCCACTTTGTCTCTCATCCATCTCCAGACTTCCACCTAGCCTACAATGTATGTACAAATAAAAAATGTCGATATTTTCAAATGCAAGTCACATGTGGTCCATGGAAATTATTTCCACCGCTCACTTTTCAATAGTAAGAATCCACACTTAGCAAGATTGCTCGACAAACAACATCACACATAGGTCTTGGATTTAACTCAATGCTAACATAACAACCTAGCTGTGATAACATAAGAAATACATATTACACCAATGCAATGGAGGAATGATGAAAGATAAATTTCAAACATTTCTCTTAATAAAGACAATATTTATAGAAGTTGTTAGCCTCCTATACCAATAGGTTTCATCTTTCATGATTGTCTTGATCGAACTATGGAATATTTTCAAACCTTCTTTCTTGAGCAAAGGTGTTCCATATTCTTGAAAAACCAAAAAATCAAAAAAGTTAAAAAATGTAAAGAGGGTATACCCTAAAAGAAAAATCAAAGGGTAAGAAAAATAAAGTGGTCAAAAAGAAATGAAAGAAATAAACCCCAAGCAAAAATAGACCAAGGAAAGTGTGCAAATTCAAATGCCACTACTACTTCATTTTTGTAATAAAACAATTGTGTGCAGCTTGTCCAACCTTTGCCACAATTCATGAATAAGTCAAACTGTTTAAACTTGGCTTACTCATATTTCAATTTCATGTTGTAGATTAGAGAATAAATATCTGACCAAACAGTTTAATCTTGGCAGATAAGTAGATAGTTAGATTTAATAAAAGGTGCTCGACAGTTTAATTTGAGCCCTTGGATGTAATAAGGGTAGAATTAGATAGATTTTCCTTGTAAAAAGAAAAAATGTTGATGAGGGTTTGCAAGTCTAAATGCACCCTAATAAAGAAGAGAAAATGGTAGTATTAAGTAGACAAGGTAGGTGGATGGTGCTGCAAAGTGTTATCTGATGAATGATGTTGCTACATGTTTTTGATCCTTTACTTTCATCACAAGTACTAAAGTAGGAAATACACTGGAAAATCACCACAAGCAAAGTCAAACTCATTAACCTCCCTCATCACTTTCCCTTCAAAAGTTTTACTAATTTCCCGCAAAGTACTAAGGTATTTGGAGATCAAAGGGGCTCAAGGCATTTCCTTGACCTCTGGAGGGACCGGACCCTCGGCCTAATGATCAAAAAGACCTAAGTACTTAAGATAATGCATCATTATAATCTTCCATCTTTAACTTTTTCCTAAGTAAAATCCTATTTTAATTAGGAAACTCATGCAAAATTCCATAAAAATCCCTCAAGATAACTTGCTATTCTAAGTGTAAGTGTTGAAGATAAAATATTGCAATTTACTTCAGAAGTTATCACTTTCTTAGATGTGCAAAAATATATTGAGTTTCCTTGTCCTTTGCCATATTTTACATTTAACTCTATTATACTAAATCCCTAATAAAATACCTTATCCTAAGTATATAACTCTCTTTTTATAAATATCCCAAAACCCTTATATTATATAGTTTAACCAAAGTAATTATTTTCCCAAAAATTCATTAAAGACCCCGCTTTATAAGCCCTTTGGTTAAAATTATCATTATATTATAATCCCGCCCTTTTGGTAATTAAATAATATTTGTTTGTTACCATATAAATAAAAAATATATATACAAAAACTTTAAACATGCCATATGTATGTTTAAATACAAAAATATGAATAAAACTTCCGAAAAGTTTCGTGCCACCGTGGTTTGTCCACCTGGCAATCCCCGCCCCGACTGCAAGTAAAACTAAGTGTTCTTTGTTTTTCGCTGGAATAGTGATTAAAAATCATCACTGAGTCCTTCCCAGAGGTTTTAAAACTGTGTAATTGCTCCCTGAACCAACAAATTGTGCCAATTTCCTTCATTTTTTCGAAATCCCGCTCGGCTTGTGAGTAAAACCAAAAACCTCCATTTTGAATCCACAAGAACCAAAATGGAGGTGTCGGCAGCTCTGAATATTACTCCACTGAATGCTCCTCATCGTGAATTGGAATATTTACCTTTGATAGATGAAGATTTCCAAATTAAAGACCTGCATTTTGATGAAAGTCCCCTATTGAGCTATTGTCGCTGCAGAGACGAATACTCAAAGGGGCACGATCTTATAGGGTTGTGGGAATCCAATCTCCCAAGGTATCTCATTCCTTCAGTCATTTATTTCCCAGAAATCATCCATTACTGCCATTCTAACTATGATCTGACTCAAAGAGCTATAATATCCCCTAACCAGAGTGTTCTTTTCCCCATTACTCCCCAAGCTATCAATGTGATGCTCCATTTTGAACCTGGTCAAAACCTCACTCGCTTGTCCATTGGGGAATTGCTTGAAAAATCTACTCGGTTGTCCCCTGAAGAGGTAATCAGAAGATCACATCCTTGGATAAAAAGTCTTAATACTAGTCATAATATTTGTTTACTCTATGATTGTTATCAAATCTATTCAAACAGAGGTTAGAAAGCATAACGGTTAAAGAGTATCAGTGGTTAAAGAGTATCAATGGTTAAAGTGTATCAGGTAAAAGTCAGTGAAAGTTAAAACGAAGTTACAGAGCAGTCAAAGGTAAACAATAAAAGTAAATACAGAAGGCAGTAAAATGGTAAAAAGAGATGATAATTCTTTCACCAATATTGAGGTTTGTCTAAAGTGAAAGTAAAACAGTCAAAAGAGCAAGAAAGTAAAAAGATGAAAAAACATAACAAGAAGGAACATTTTTGCAGAAATTGCATATTTTAGTCATAGTTTTGCAGAAAATATTGTGATCAATCCAAGACGAATTTTACTAAAATGAAGGAGGTTTATGTTCTTAAGAGGGCCATCTACAAAACCCTCTCTCACGTTTCTAACAACCATTATAGTTTTGGAAATATTAAACAATGTTGGAAAGCACTTTTTGCAGAAAATTTCAGTTTAAGTCATCATTTTGCAGAGAGTATTTTGGCCCATCCAAAATACTTCATACAAAACTGAAGGAGGTTTTTGTTCCTAAGATACCCATCTACAAAAACCTATCTCATTGTTTTCACAGTGATTTTATAATGAGAGATACATGCACATCTTTACAGGCCATTTTTCAGACTCTGTAAAACTCTATTTTACACATATTTTGTACAGAGACTATTATGCATAGCTGGAGAGGAATTTTGGGAAAATGAAAGAGGTTTATCTCACCAACATATTTATCTACAATAGCCTCTTTCACTTTTTACATATCTATTACGGATTGAGAAATAAAAAAATATCAGTGGACCCCAAGTTTGCAGAATTGTTGGAGTAGATTGCACAAAGAAAGGAAACCGTTAGTGACTTGGATGCCTCATCATCAACTAAGAGTTGGATCAAATTCAAATTCTTCTCTTTGTCATCACCTATCCATATAAAATAGTGCCAAATAGATGCATTAGTTTGAGTGTCCTTTAATTAAGTTCTATTTATGTAAATAGTTGGAGAGATTTGTGAACCAATTTTGATATTTGTTTCAAGATATTTTAGTTTAGAATTGGTATAAATACTCCACTCTTGGAAGCATTGAAGGGGATTCCATTACTTGGCTGTAACATTGAAACTTTAGAATAAAAGCGCTTGGAGAAATTTTTCGTGGCTTGGCTGGATGAGGATTTAAAGCACAGGACTTGTTGCAGGATTCATGTGTTGGACAGCAGTTCAATAAGTGTTTCTACCCTTTCTCTGAAATTTTATATCAGTCTATAATATCATCATATCCATTCCTGAATAATTTGCATAAGAGATTGAAACAGAATTTGCTTAATTGTACTCTGTTTCCAAATGTTATTATTTTTTATGTTTTCCTCTAAATTAGTTATAAGCATGAATTCTTAAATGCTCTTGCTTTACTAATTTAAACAATGTTGGTTACTATAACAAAGGATTCTTCATTGCTCTTTGTTTGTAGTCATTTCATTTCTTTCTTTTGGACATGGTGAAAGACTCTTAGTTGCCTTTCATCCCTTCAAATTCATCCCATCCACTTTAAATTTTAAGGATTGTTCTCTGTCTAGCTATCTTGCCCTGTAATACCATCTTGTGCTTAGAATAGAAATCTAGTAAAGCCATCCTTTGACTCCATAGCCCAATGGACTGAAAGCTCTCAATCTTGCCCTTATTTTGTGGATTCCACCATTTTCCCAAAACAAACTCTTGAATCTATAACTAGCCTAAAACCTTCCAAGAACAAAGATAAATCATAAAGAGAGAGCCCTCTCTGGATGCAAAGTGGCTAGATTCTGCATCTAAAAGGTTGGTTTGTGGTTACCTCGGGTATACTTTCCTCTTACACAACTTCTAGGAAAACATGAGTGATAACAGAGGGGATGATGAAAACGAGAAATTTCACCTTCTATATTTCCAGAAACATAAGATGGGAGATTGGGATGATTATGCATAAAAGATTTATCATCTCCTCACTTAGATGAAAAAATTCCATTCCATGTGTTCTGAGAATTATTTAGAGTAATAACATCCACATAAATTGAACTTTCATAAGATTCAACAGGAGTGACAGAATCATGGAAAATGTTAGGATAATGTGGAAAAGGTGCGGAGATAAGGAGGTCATCCTCCACCGCAAATTCTTGTTCAAACTCCCACACATACATATTGGAAATGATACCACAGGTTGGTTGTTCAACATGAACTCCATCCATGACTTGATCCTTGTGAACATCAAAAGGTAGGTTTGTAATCCGAAGGATCAAAGGGACCAAAGGATGGAGGGCGAGGAGATAGAACTTCATCACAACCATCAGACTGGCAGTCCAAAACTGTGCTAGAAGTCTAGGTATGTGAGATGGGAAAATATGGTGGTATATCAACGGATGAATTTTCAACTTCGTCCACCTCAACCTACAGAACAAGAGATATTTGACGAGAAGGGGATGGAGGGTCACTTGGAACAACAACCTCATCCGTCACAGATTTGGAAGATTTAACGCCGAGGTATGTTGGCAGCAGTTCAAAAGATTCTAACTCGTACAGATTTTATGAAATATGAACAATGTATTGAAATCTTCCTGTCAATTACTTCCAATCAATTCATCTTTCAAAAATTAAAAACAAAAATGCATGAAATGATTGGGAATAATACGTAATGATTCATAAGGTGATTTTCGCATTTCTATTTTTTTCTTGCACAAACGTTTATGATCATACATATCAAAAGCACGAAACAATTATGTGACAATATTTTCTAAAGAGTATATGGAGGCATCAAGTAATGTGTGACACCATTCCCTTACGTTCCCTTCAAATGTGAGAATGAGCAACCTACAACCAACATCCTCATAGTGGATGTTGTGCTTTGTGCAGAAATCAAGAAAATGAGTAGTATTCTCAATTAAGGTTGCCTCGCCCTCGCCATCGAATTTGAGAGTTAAAAATTCATCTATAATACTCACCAGTACTTGCGGACTTTCATTTCTGGAAAAAAAATTTGGGGTTGTGATAGTGGGGAGAAGTCATTAAATGAGTGCAAAAATTCAAAACATAATTCAAGCGCTCAGCTTGTCATTTGGCCCTCCTTCTAACACCAAAATTTTGATGGTGTTGGACCTACCAACATTAAGGGGATTTCCCCAATATGAAATCCCATCTAGACCTCACACCTTCTAGAGTAAGAGCCCCAGTAGTGGGTGGTAATGTTATGGCTTGACTGCAAAATCACGTAGAGTGAAGTATGGTAACTTTGGGTGAGATCAAGCGTGTGACCCTCTAGAAAATTAAAGTGTTATACATGGAGGTTCTAACACACAAAGGGAAAAGTAAGTACACCCCTTGGAAACCTGGAATAATACACAACTAGAAAGGAACACACTAGCATAATAAAATCATGTTAAAATTGGAAACTAGTGCGAAATTCCACCTTAGGACAGCTCATATGATGGACATGATTATTTCATTGGATTCCTCTTTTCGAGAGGTCCAAATTTGATATAAATATCATCTCATTCGAACAAGCAGAAGTGGAACCTTGAATTTATTCTCTCTCATGCACAAATTGTTAAGGTTGACCTCGGCTTAATGTATGCTCAAGAAGATCAATAGATGTATCACTTCACCTTCAATGAATTGTATAAATAGGAGTGACCTCTCTTCTCATTTGGAAATCACTCACTCATCATTTATTCTCTCTCCTAATTTGATTGGTTCATACAACTTGGTGATCATCTCTCTCTCTCTCTCACACGTGGATGAAGGACGAATTTTTTGGGTCAGATTACAGCCTGAATTTTAAAGTTTCAGGACAGTGTTGACCAAGGCTTCATTGACCAAGTTTTACTGCATTTTCTGGGGCATAATTTCTCTCTCTAGAGTCTGCATTTATTGGCACAGAAAACGAGGTGTTTGGGACTATTTGACTAGCGTTGACTTCTACTTTGACGGCATAAAATCACAATAGATTTTCTCTCTCCTTTGACTAGGTTTGACTAAACTATTTTTGGAAGTGTTTGACCTCCTCTTCAGGATGAGTTTGACCAAGGAAGACTGATATATTTTGGTGGAGTTTCTCTGATGTTTTGACTAGCGTTGAATTTATGGTTAGGGCTGAAATTGATTGCATAATTTTACAGGGATGATTTGATAGTGTATTGGGCAAATGAATTTTATTATTTTACTCTCTCTCTCTCTCTCTCTCTCTACTGAACTATTGAATAATAATAAGAATATCTGATCAAAGAGTTTCCCAATGTTGTGGTTTTTCCCTGGCATCTGCCAAATCTTACGTCCTCTTGTCTTGGCTTATCTTTTGCACATGTTTTTATGTTCTATCTACATTTATTGTCAATGTGATTAATTTAATGTGATTGATATTGGAATTAATTGGAAATTGTCATTGGGATGCTAAGGAACATTGAAGTAAAATTTGCTAAGCATATAACATACCATTGTTATCTAAAATTAACATGGTTTCAGAGCTCATGTGAAGAAAAATCATAAGCAAGAGTGAGGAAAAGAAATCACTAAGGGAAGTTGTTGGATAAGAACTTGGAACTAGTCCCAATGACGAAAATATCTTATTTCAAATCTGAGGACAAGCTTAAGGGCAAACCCAACTATCATGCATGCAATATGTCTCTAGATTTGACTTTGGAAAAGAATGATGATATGGACTATGTTAAAGGAAGAGCAATGGAGCCTCCTTCAAATTCATCCACTATTTCACAAACAAAATACAAGAAAGGTGAGGTTAAAGCTAAGAAAATTATTGTTGATTATATTCACAAGCCTTTTGTTGTCGATATTTCTGATTTGGAAACATCTAAGGAGATGTATGACAAGATGGTTGGGATGTTCAAATTAAATAACGCAAATCAAGTTCTCTTTCTCAAGAACAAGTTGAAATACATCAATGAATCCTTTCAATCCTACTTCATGAGGATTATCGAAATCAAGAATGATCTCCTATCTATTGGAGAAGTTATTGGTGACAGGGAGTTCACTCTTATTTCACTTGGAGGATTTCAAAGAGAATGGGATGTGTTTAAAACTACCATCCTGAACAATGATAGGATTCTGAGGTTTGATGAATTATTGGCTCGATGAACTCAGAAAGAAATAAGGATGATGGAAAGAGACAGACCCTCAAATGGAAACAATCCTACCGCCTTCTCCACTCATGCTAAAAGAAAGAAAAATGTTGGTCCAAGAAGACTAATATGGAGATTATACTTGGGGATAATGCCACTTATCCCATGAAAGGAATTGGAACTATTACTCTTCACTTAAATCAAGGTCAAACCCTTCACTTACAAGAAGTGTTGTATGTACCCGATTTGAAAAAGAGCCTGGCCTCTATTTTTGCAATGGAAGATAAAGGTTTCAAGGTGACTTTCGTTGATGGGAAGGTTCGTGTTTGGAAAAGGAACCCAAAATATGCATTCTCTTGGAATTTAGGGTTGAAGGTATCTATCAGGTTGGAGGAAGTCTGTTGGGAGAAATGACTTGTGATAATTCTCTTCAATATGAATTATGGCCTCGGATATTTTCTCACCTTCATCACAAAGCCTTACTTGATGCAAGGAAGATGGTCGGAGGTATGTCCAAAATCAACTTAGATCATGAAGGATTTTATGAGGGATGTGCAACTGAAAAACATACAAGGAGACTATTCCCCTCAAGTGGAAGTCAAACTACCAATATTCTTCAATTGGTCCATTCTAATCTATCAGGTATGTTTCCCAGAATATCTTTGGGAGGATATTTGTACTGTGCAATTTTTTTGGATGACTTCTCTCGCAAAACATGGATCTAATTCTTAAAGAAGAAGGACAAAGTGTTCAAATGGTTCCGCTCTTTCAAAGCCTTGGTAGAGAATCAAACAAGGAAGAAGATCAAAATATTGAGGACCGATAATGGGATCAAATATGAGTCAAATGAATTCAATGACTATTGAAGAGTGTTTAACATTCATGGAATGTAAACAACGAATGTGAAAGATAAGCATTTTTTTGCATATATTATTGACATGATATACATTTATAGTACATGGTGCGATAGTTAGATTCATATTCCAAGTGGCCTCTTGGATTCCAGTGGTTGTTCACATTCCACACCAATCCATAGAGGATTAGTTGTCCAACATTCCCCCCCTTAATCCAAAGGGTTATGTACGAGTCCAAGAAGAGGGATGTAATACAAAAGTGCAAAAATGCATGGCAACACTAGGTTGAATGTGCTCTCTGAAATGTTGGTATAAGGGGGGTGTTTTAAGGATGACCACCAAAATTGGAATGCTTAGTGCAGTTCCCGTAAATATTTCAAGTATGGCAAGAATTTGAAATCTTCTACAAGAGGAATGTCCCTAATGCTTTGGAGAGGGACACCGTCAACCTAAAAAACGGAGGTCTACAGCCTGCAGTGGTTTAAGGATGACCACCAACTCTAAAATGCTTAATGCAATTCCTGGAACTCTTCCAAAAATGGTAAGAAGTTGAATTATTCTAGTAGAGGAAGTGTCCCCAATTCTTTGAACGGAAGTCTTAACCCTGCATAGATGGTTTAAGGCTGACCACCAACCGAAGGCATGCCCAGGGGAATCTTTGTCTCTAGCTACAACTCTGAATATGGTATGGCAGGTTTTGGCTTACGTTTGCTTGAAGTGGCTTTGAAGCTTTTATATGACCATCACTTCCCCCCTGTTAGATACAAGGTGAGATAATGGATAAAACTCAACTACAATACTTTTCAATACTCTAGAAGAAATTTTGATATATAATTGAAATATCTTCTTGGTTGTTGAACCCCATTGCCAAGAAGCAATCCATCCAAAGTGAATCTTTTTTCTTGCACGAGGCTTGTTTTTGAAGAAATTTTTTAAACAAATGAGTGGTTTTATGACAATGCTCACATGGATGAAGATCAAAATAGTGATCCTTCATATGGCCAACTCGGTGACAATGTTGGCATATAACAATTTGCTGTGGTTGTTGTGGAAGAGGACCAGAATATGAAACAACTGAAGGTGAAATGTCATGAAGAAATCCAGCACTCTGAAACTAGATGGGCTTTCAGTAATTTGGAATGTGAAAGGAAACATCCTTATCATATCCAAAGACTTGTTTTTTGTTTGTTATGGACAAGCTCTTCCCAAGGTCTGATGACTAACTTGGGAAGTGTACGCTGAATTTCTGCACCTGCATGCAAATATTCTCTTGAACTAGGCATTAAATCATCCTCAACTTCATATTGTCGTTGTTGATGGGAGTCTGTCTCAATCTTGAATAGAGGATTGTTCTGAAGTTCAACTCGCTAGAACTGAGATTCTAGTTGCAAAAATTCAATCTTTTCCTGTGCATTATGTAGGCAGTTATGAATGTCACAAAGAGTGTATTTGTTAATGTTTACCTTCCCATCAAAGGTGGAAAATATTAGGGTGTTCAGTAACTTTAATATATCATCAAATGTTTCCATTTTCAATTTAACGCAAAGTATCAAATATCACTAATTTTCCTGAGGCACTAACCATACATAGCTGATACCAACGCGCATACACATTCCATGGTATAGTTGATTCAATGCACCACAATGAAGAAAAAACAACACAGTTTGGTGGGATAGTAGCAAGGTGTTGGTAGATAAGATTTTGGGATAGACTTAAATAAACTCAGAGTAGCCAATGCACACACCAAACGTAGTCGCACTGCTACTCACACTATTTCAATGAACTATTCAACAATCTTCAACAAGATTGTGACTCGATGCATCCACACCAATCTCTCTTAATCTGAGGGCTGCAAAATCACTATTTTATTGAACCTTGATTCAACACCATATGTTTTCCAACTATTAAAATGTTGAAATTCATGAATAATAATAGTTTTGAATTCATTGCACCGCTTCAGCTTGTTGAAATAAATGTATAATAGTGAACTAAGAAAACAAAATCATAGTGAAGTGTTTCGATTCCCCCACCAAACTCTTGCTTGGCCAAACGAATCATTCCTCAAGATGAATAATGTGTTCACCAATGGAGTGTACAAAGTGCTACAGATCATAATTCATGTCTGAATTTGACAAACCATGAGGAGATGTCAATATTTCTTTTGAGGTTATAGATGTCATCTTCCAAAAAATTCAAGTTGAGAAAAAGCAACATTTATTTATGAACATAAATAGTAACCGAGCTTACAAAATGGAAAACACCTTCATATTTGACTTGGAAATAGAAAAAGAACAGTCCAATCCTCTTTCCTTTCATTTGGTTATATGTAGATGTCTACACTTGTTGCTTTTTCACTGCTTGGCAGACGTTACAAGTCCTCCATCATTGTCGGCCCTCTATAGGAGAAAGAAACTTATGCTCAACTGCGTAGGTCCCTATCGCCTAGATGGTGAGCCATTGGTATCTGCCTATGTTAAAGGTGACGTGTATTATCTACACATCTCAGATGGGGCCGAATTCATGGAAGAATACCAACACATTCTCGTCATATTTTCTTGGTGTCCATTCCGCTTTCTTCAACAAAATGTCAATGTTTGTCTCAAGCTTAAAGGAAAAACAAAACGGTATTAGAGCCAACAATGGGGCATGAACCAAGCCCCCTTCCAAATCATTTTCTACACGGTGTGGGATATGTCAGGTAGCCCAAGCGCACTTAAAAATATTCAAATACAACACTTCCATTAGGATGAGCAACTGCAACACCACCTCCTTTGACACCTCGAATTTTTTTCATCCAAGCTCAGGAGTCATTGTCATCCTCTACATTATCCTAGATTTCTCTCTGCTCCATGGTCATGGTAGACGATGAAGAACTCAGGACAACTTTTATGTCTTACTGTAGTAACCTAGCTTGGACAAATGGAGGCCCTTTTTTTATTCTGTCTACAGTATTGGTTTCAGTAGGAGATATATTTCCAGGACTAGCTAAATAATGGATGACAACATCTCATTATGTTCCATGGCCTTTCCATGGAGAGGTAGAAGAGGAGCCATGATTAGGGCGAATATGAATAATTGCTTCATCAAGAATCATCCAAGGGAATGTGCACACATGGGTCGCAGAACACCAAAGGAATTTGAAGTTCTTGATTTCATATTAATCCACCAGTGCTCGTAAAGATTCGCTTCTACAATTCTGAACAAATCCTACTAGTTTCGACGCTATAAATTGTAGAGAAATTCAACGAGACAGATGCCAAGAACTAAATGGAAAGGTCACTGGCGAGGAGTAGGTGCATATATGTTACAACAGGGATTGTCATGTTTTTTTGCTGTTATAGGTTCAATTTATAGATATGATGATTATGGTGCCGGCCAAAACACAAGTTTGCAGGACAAACATAAATACAGAATTGGTTGAGAGAATGTTAAGCAGGGTAATGACAACTCTTACTGGTGAGAATAGCAGAGAAATGACTAACTTCAAAAAATTCAATGTAGAGTAATGCACAACAAATTAATGCCAATACAACGTAGCATATAAGCATATATCTTCAATCAACGCACAGAGAAACCCAATATAATACTAAGAAGAGAGTTAAATTTAGGTCCTGCACATTGACCTATGCAAATTTGGAGGAGTTTGGACAACGCCTAAGTCTAGTGCCAAACACACAAAAGAAGGCCACAAGAAAATAGTGGCTCAAATTGGAGCAGGGAAGGAGAATGTCAGCTCTGATACCATGTTAAACATACGTGGAATGTAAACAACGAATGTGAAAGATAAGCATTTGATTGCATATATTATTGACATGATATACATTTATAGTACCTGGTGTGACCCTTGGATTCATATTCCAAGTGGTCTCTTGGATTTTGGTGATTGTTCACATTCCACACCAACCCATAGAGGATTAGGTGTCTAACAAGCTGGCATTAAGAGGGAGACAACTATTGTATATACTCCTAAACAAAATGGTGTTTCTGAAAGGAAGAATCGAACTATCATAGAAGCCACTCGTGTCATGCTTCATCACCAAGGTCTACCGAAGTTCTTATGGGGAGAAGCTACCAACACCATTGTGTATGTTCAAAATAGATTATCACATCAAGCATTGGACTTCAAGACACCCAAAGAAGTTTTCATCAGTGAGAAACTTGATGTTTCTCATTTTAGAATTTTTGGTTGTCCCATATATTGTCATGTGTCGAAAGAGAAAAGAAACAAGCTAGATGCTTTTGGGAAGAAAGGAACATTTGTGGGCTACAGTGAAACTTCGAAGGCATATAGAATCTATGTGCCTCGTCAAAGAGAAGTGGAAATAAGTCGTGATGTCACTTTTGATGAATATTCTTCCCTTAGGAAAGTCTAAGATCTTCCTATCCCTAGGAAGGACAATGATGATGATGCAAGAAAGCAAGATGAATCTCTGATGCATGATCTGATGCCCAATGTTGAAGGTCTAATGGATCTCATTGGCCCACCTCCTTGTGAGCCCTATACTTCAAGAGAAATACCTTTATGGCTCAAATATACTCTTGAAGATGCTGAGAGACATGTTGCACCAAGGGAAACATTTTATGAAAGCAAGAATCTGAAAAGGTACCAAGGGTACTTAGTTGCCATAAGTACCATTGTACAATTTGAGCCATGTACATTTGAAGAAGCCATGAAACACCAAGTTTGGAAGGATGCGATGAATGAGTAATATGATTCAATCATGAATAATGATGTGGTTCCTAGACCCAAGGACAAGTCAGTGGTCACTTCAAAATGTAAATCAAACATGCCTGCAGAGGTTTGGTCTCGTGGCCAGCGAATGATTTGCTAAGTCGTCTGTGCCGCTGTGCAGGTCATGAGTTCGAGTCTTGTCTTAACCAAGGGCCGTTCTTGTGGGCTAGGCAGTTCCTACTAGAGGTTATAGTGGTAGCGGTGGGATTCAACCCCATGTAGTGTGAGTACGATACCATCGCCATTGCCAATTCCGCCAGTCCCCAAAAATAAATTACAAAATCAAACATGGAGCTGATGAGAGTGATAAAATGTTTAAGGCCATGTTTGTTGCTCAAGGATTCTCTAAAAAGGAAGGAGTGGACTATGATGAGATGTTTGCACTGGTTTCCTGATATACAACCATCCATTCAATCATATCCCTTGCTTCCTCACAAGGATGAGCCTACACAAAATGGATGTCAAAAATGCTTTCTTGCATGTCTCTCTTAAGGAGGAAGTCTATGTAGAACAAGCCGAGGGGTTAAAATTTCAAGATCATACGACACATGTATGCATGTTGAAGAAAGCCCTTTATGGGTTGAAGCAAGCCCCCAGGGCTTGGCATGAGAGGATAGGTAGTTATCTTATGAAGCTGGGATTTACAATGAGTGAAGTTGACCCAAACCTATACTTCAAGGTTGAAAAGGACATGCCTCTCATTCTAGTCCTTTCTGTGGACGATCTATTTCTAACAGGTGATGACCCTCTCATTCATCAATGCAAGAGGGAGTCAACTTCTAAATTTGAGATGAAGGACCTAGGACTAGTGCATTATTTCCTAGGGCTGGAGGTCTAGCAAAATCCAAGTGAGATTTTCCTTTCTCAAGGAAAATACAATGTGAAGCTACTTGAGAGATGTGAGATGGTGGATTTCAAGTGTGTGTCTACTCCGATGGAACTCAACTTCAAGAAGCTATGTGGAAGTTCTACTAGGCCTGAATGAGTAAACCCTTCCAAGTATCATCAACTTGTGGGGGGGCCAATGTTCTTGGTACATTCTTGTCCTAACATATGCTTTGTTGTGAACACATTGAGTCAATTTATGGTCAAGTCTCATTAGATTCATTGGATTTCTCTTAAGAATCTCTTGAGATATCTTCGGGGCACAATCCACTATGGAATGAGACACACTAATAGAAATTTGAGGCTTCATGGATATATATATGTTGACTGAGCTGGTAGTGTGGTCGTAAGAGAAAATCTAGGTGTTTCTTCTCTTCCAGGTTTGCTTCAATATCTTGGATGAGTAGGAAGTATAAATTGATTACTTTAATCACTTTCGAGGTTGAATACATTGTTGTGAGTATGCCTTATTGTGAAGTTGTTTGGTTGAGGAAGCTCTTCAGTGAGATATTTGAGCATGTTCAGGATACCACCGTTATCTTCTGCAACAAACAGAATGGGATTCGCCATTCAGAGAATCCCATGTTCCACGACCCTCCAATCACATTGGTCTCAGGTACCAATTTATTCGGGATATGGTACAATGGGGAGAAAAAATGCTCTAACACGTCATGGCGAATGAGCACATCGCAAACAATCTCATGAAGCCTTTAGGGAAGGTCAAATTCTTAACCTTCTGAGAGAGACTTGGAGTCATGGAAAGACCCTCCTATGAGGGTCCCATATGAGTTAGACACTAAGCTCTAGGGGCTTGGGGTACTTCTTGGAGCTATGAGAGACCATAGGGTGAGTGGTTCACCTTCCCCTAGTGGTGTGTTATTTACAAGGTGAGTGGTTCACCTTTCCCAGTGATACCCCATGACAGTTTATATGTATGTAGGGTGAGTGGTACACCTTCCCATGTAATTGACATATGCATAAGATGAGTGGTTCACCTTCTCCTTCCAATGCCCCAACATACATCCTACCTATGGAATCCAAGACTCATGGGAAGTACCTCTCATATGGCCAATGAGTTTGGAAAAGTGGTTAGGGACCATAGCACCACCTATGGACACACTGTGTACTACCATACTCCCTATGACTAGGAGGCATGGTGATAAACAACTTGATCTGGGATCAAGAACTGACTTTTGTCAGTGGAGAGTGGTAAGGTCTTGTGACTCACTCTCGATCACTTCTTCTTCATTATTACTTTAGGGTTCAGTAGAGAAGAGCAAATAAATGAGGATAGAGATGGTACATGATGACAAGATGGCATCATGATGACAGATGGATTAGCAGATGGAATTAACCCTAGTTGAGAGGGAGTGTTAAAATTGGAAACTAGGGCCAAATTCTACCTTGGAAAAACTCATATGATGGAGATTATTATTGCATTGGATTCCTCTTTTTGAGAGGTCCAATTTTGATATAAATATCATCTCATTCGGACAAGAAGAAGTGGAATTTTGAATTTATTCTCTCTCATGCACAAATTGTTAAGGTTGACCTCAGCTTAATGTAGGCTCAAAAAGCCCAATAGATGTGTCCTTTCATCGTCAATGAATTGTATAAATAGGAGTGACCTCTCTCCTCATTTGGACATCACTCACTCATCATTTCTTCTCTTTCCTAATTTGATTGGTTTGTACAACTTGGTTATCATCTCTCTCTGTGGATGAAGAACGAATTGTTTTGGGTTAGATTATAGGCCGAATTTCAGATTTTCAGGATAGCATTGACTAGCATTAACCAAGGCTTCATTGACCAAGTTTGACTGTGTTTTTTGGGGAAAAATTTCTCTCTCTTGAGGTTGCATTTATTGGCACATAAATCGAGGTGTTTGGGACTATTTGACCAACTTGACTTCAATTTGAATGCACAAAATCACAGCATATTTTCTCTCTCCTTTGATTGGCTTTGACCGAGTTGTTTTGTGCAGTGTTTTACCTCCTCTTCAAACTGAGGTTGAACAAGGAAGACCAAGCTACTTTGGTGGAGTTTTGTTGTTGTTTTGACTAGCATTGACTTTATGGCTAGGGCTAAAATTGAATGCAGTTGACTGCAGAATTTTACAGGGTTGATTTGACTGTGTATTGGGAAAGTTTATTTTATTATTGTACTCTCTCTCTCTCTCTGTTAGAATATTGAATAATAATAAGAAGATTTAATCAAGGGGTTTTCCCCACATTGGGGTTTTTCCCTAGCATTCGCCAAATCTTGCATCCTCTTGTCTTGGCTTGTCTTCTGCACATTTTTTTATGTTCTATCTACATTTACTGTCAATGTGATTAAGTTAATGTGATTTCTACTCGAAATAATTGGAAATTGTCATTGGGTTGCTAAGGAACATTGAAGTAAATTGTGCTAACCATAGAACATACCATTGTTATATGAAATTAACACATCACAAGCTAAGATGTGGAATAGTCCACAAGTTAAAGTGTTGAATTAATACAACAACACACATTCAACAAGATTCAAAAAATGCAAACGAAATAGTTCGTAAGCATAAGCATAAGTTAAATAACATACATTGCAAATACAACAAGAATAGTCCTACTATATTCACAACATGTGCATGAAACCGTGTTGGCTCTAATTTTATTATTATAAGTGAAAGTTCCATTCATACATACACCATTGGCAGACCACTACCCCCAATAGTGGAACATTAAAGTCAATAACACCTGCTCCTCCAAAGAAGTATACCCAATGTACGCTACGGAGAAACCAAGGCTCTTCACAACACTTTGAAGCTCCTTCTAAGCCTAAGCCTAGCCAAAGCTTGGCTCCCAAAAGCCCATTACATGAGTTATTAGGTTCTATTTATAACAAGAGGGGGTGACTCTTCAACTCCCCCCTATGACCTTTAGACTACCCTCATGACTCTTCAACTTCTTGACAAAAAAAGGACTCATTATACTACATGATGACTCTTCATATTCCAATATTATCACTTAGAATTTCACTTACAACATAATTACAAATAATATTAGGTTTTACACTTGTACCCATATAAGACAAAATAGGGTAGAGACAACTTGATAGTCTAACAAGACAAAACACTATGATGCTTGAGTTTGGGAGAAATCTAGCTCAGCAACCTCCACTTGCTACTTCTCAGTCACATATTGGTGCTAAGATTGATATTGTTTGATGGTGTCCCCAAATTGTGTGATGGTGTCTGACTGGAAGTGGACTTTAGCCTCCATGGCATCCAAGTACAATGTCTTGGAACCAGTTTCAAGTTCATTCTGAAGCATGAGCAACATTGTTCTGACTTGGTTAGGACCATCGATGTACTTCTACATGTTTCGTTTATTCAACTCTAAATCCTCCTTGGTGGAAATCTGTCTCAACTGATCTAATTACTCTCTAAGCTATTGTTGGACTTGGTTCCTAGATTTGGCTTTGGTAAGTGAACTTACTAATGGCATCTAGTGTTTTTCACCAAGAAATCCAAACTACTGAACAACCATATATATGAGGCATGAATGCTACCAATAAATGAGGCTAGATACTTGTTGTTCTAAATCAACATCCAAACTTTCTCTTTCTCCAATTCTGCTTGTGGCTTTATTTTCTTCACTAAGTCAAGTGGTGCCCCTTTGTATCACGTTGTCCACTCTTGCACATAGGAAATGGCAGCTTGTATGTTCTTGAGATATTTAACAAACTCTTTGATCTATTTTTTTAAGTCATGCAAACAGACAACTGCTTTATGTATGGTGACAAACCCCTCATAGAGCTTTTGCATGGTTTCTTCGAGTGTTGATAATTTAGCAAGTATCGTTTCTCTAATCTCCTCTAAGTAAATCGGTCATCAAATACTAAATGTTTGATCTTTTTTCTCCTGCATAGTCCAAGTGGCTTCGACAATGGCATTTGGATGCTTCCTGGTGTCTGAAACTATCACCCTTTCTCTAATGAATGCACGTGATGCATGGTCATCTAGAAAATTCTTTCTCTGTGCTTGTACAATCCTCTTTTGAAACTCATCAAATGAAAAATTTTACACATCCATAACTAATCATAATCAAGGGGAATAACACCCCCTTCCTCGCTCGGGGTTGGCTCTGCTGTCGGACATGGTGGAAACTGAGGGATGACCTGTGGTGTGTTCGGCATTAGATCAACATTTTCATTTTGTGGCTCCTATTCCATCTCCATATCTATCACTTCAATCAAGTGCTCAATATTCTGAGCAAGCTCTCGATCCTAGATTTGTTCACCTTCCTCCTCATTTGTTGGTTGGTTACGTTCCTACTCTTCAACTTTTATTGGCGTTGTTTCCTCTGTAATTTCGCCTTGCTTTTTTTCTTCTTCTTGCTTTCGCTTCTCTTCTTGCTCTCTCCTCCTAAACTCTTGTTCTTCCTTCATCTTCTTCTCTGTCTCCGTTAGCTTCAGTTCTGCTTCCTGCAACCTCTTCTTTTCTCTCTTCCTCCACTCTACTCTATGTATCCTCTGCTTCCTCTTTGCTTCCACTTCCAAAGTTGTTTTCATGAGAATAGGATGTTTTTTCATCTTGTCACTTTGTTCTCCCTCTAGACTATCAACAATATTCCTCTTTCCCTTGTCCTGCATGGGATTACTTCCTTATGCTACTCTTTCTTCCATAATTGTTGTTGTTTATGGATTAGCCTATGAAATCCCTGCTAAAATGACTAGCTCATGGAGACTGGAGGAATTTAAACAATACCTCCATGGATTCTCCTCTAGCCATTGTAATTCCCCATCAATCCACGGAAAGTAAACTCTCACAGTGGTATTTACAAATACCACGGAGATCATACAAATTAAAGTCCCGAGTACTGAATTCAAATTTCACTATCTCCTTTCCCTCAGAGTCTGTGACTTTCAATTTATCTCATATAAACCAATTTTCAAAGGAAGAGTGGGCCATCATGCTTCCTTCTTTGTGTTGAGCGTTGCTGACAACCCTTTGTCGAGATCATATGACACTTCTTTTCATGACAAGTTTTTTAGTGGAATACCTTGGTAAAACATGCATAATCTTCTCTTTGCCAAACACTCTAAGGAAGGTGCCACCTGGTGAGGCATACCAATCTGCGATGTTTTCTATCACCTCCATTACTCCTCGTGACATGCAAGGTGGATCTTCTTCAAAGATGAGCTTGTACAGCAGGATGATGAAGTGGTTAGTAAGTTGTTCCATTACTCCTCGATAACTACAATTTGAAAGAAACTTGCAATAGATGTGCATGGCAGGTTCTCATGGTGTCCACGTCGAGTTCATGCCAGGGAACTGTTGTTGTGCACAGATCTATATAAAACCTTTCTCACTCACTATTGGGAGGATTCTGATCCTGTGCTAGAAGGGCCCTCAACTGTCGAGCCAACAGATCTGACCAGTTGAACAGCTTCCCCTCATTCACTACCTAGTCCAATAAGACTTCCCACCCTTTAGGAAAGGTTTTTGTGCTCTACTAACCATGGATCCTGCAAGATAAGATAACCAAGAGCTAGTATGCCTTCCTGAGGTATTTTTTCTTGTACACATGGGTGGGTGTCTGTCGAAACTTCGATAGCTCTTTCACCCAACCTTTGACAATGTCTATCATGTTCACATAACTATGGGTGGCATAGAAAAGTGAGTCCATGTGCTCTACTGGCTTAGGAAAGTGATACATGTGTTGATAGTCTTCTGCCTGAAAGGTAGCAAGCTTATGTGGGTTGGCACTCCTCAACGTCATCACCTTCTCATCAATATGTGAGACAATCCAACTAATGACATCTCCACACGGGAAGGCTTGATACCTACATGCAACCTTATATAGTCCTGACTTCTGAATGATGAGATACACTTGTCGATCCTCTAAGTCTACCTCAAATTCCTTTGAAAAAACATCTTTAACCTATTTCAATGTCAGTGATGATCCATTTTCTATAAACAGTCGAGTGTCTACATACACTAGCAAGTCTATTGGAGTTTGCTCAAATGCTTCCCCAGTACTACTTTCAGTGGTTTCTTTTGAAGCAACTCTCTTAGATGCCATGGTAATAGTGACTATTGAAGAGGTGCTCAACAACTATTATACCTGTGCGACATAAAATACACTCATGGCAAGAAAATATCAATCTTAAGCAAATCTACTAACAAGGCGTGATAAAGCAGCAAACTTGGCATCTAATGGGGAGGATTGTGCAATTATCACTGACAAGAGGGACTAGTTTCATGTGGTAAATGTGCACCGTGAAGTCCTAGCATCCAAGTTCGAAGCTTGAGGCTTGGGATTGTGCAATGCACATTTCTAGCTTGGGAAAGGTTGGGATATGTAGTATCGGTGGCCAATTTGAAAGGTTGGCTCCTGGAACTACGCAATGTGCAGTTGGATTTAGCTTCTACTACAAACTGCGCAATTCCATAGGCCAGTATTTTGGCTTGATCCTTAGGATTGCGCAGTAGCCAGCTGGGCAAATTAAAAATAGGCCAAGGAAAGTACAAATCTACCAAAGGGAAGCGTGGGAAACGAGATGATCTGAGAGATAGTGTGAGCTCGACTGCAAATCTGACTAAGTATAAGTAAATCCATGTAGATCAAGTGCAACAATTAATCAAACATAAGGAAAATCAAGTATGTGAGGGGAATTGCCGCAACGACGACCATTGGTGCAAAACCAGGAAAACCAATGCGACACTTGTGAAAGGCAATCTAAAACTTAAAATAACACTTCTCCAAGTTAAAACACATTGAAACGCCATCAATCATGAAGGGAAATAAGTGAAAAAACACTCACATAAGCGAAACAAAAAGAAGGGACAAAAATAGTGGCAAAATACGAAAAAAGCGAAACTCACCCAAAAAAGCGATGACGATCGCACTGAAGGTTCCTTGATCTCCTTGGGAATGCTATAGCTCCAATATCGATTGTACAAATGAGCTCTATAAACGTTGATTAAATATATTTGAGCGAATTAGGCTTATGATGTGCTTACCTAAAATCAAGGAAAAAGCAATACTTGGCAGAATTTCCTAAAAAGAACGAAATTTCCTCCTTCAGGATACAAAAAATATATCCCTATATTTTAGGGATGCTTTTTTTCTTTTTAGATTGTTTTCTTTTTACAGGGAAACTTTCCATGCACACAATCAGGAAAGACTGTGTAGTTTTGGGGAATTGGGTAACTTTTTGACTCAGTGCACTGCGCAGTTTTTTAGCTCAGTGATGGATTGCATAGTTTATCGGCTCAGTGTTGGGTTTCCTTCCATGAATGTGTATTTTCTAATCTCAAGGATGACTTCCAGTCAGAACTGCGCAATTCCCATCATCAAGGTTGCTTGCCCTCAAGGATTGCGTAGTTTCTAGAGGCAAGCCCAAAAATACTGTTAGACCAAGTTGGAAGATCATCTTGTGACTTAGAAACATCATCTACATGTGAAAGCAAGCAAGCACAAGAACAAATGAAAAGATAAGTCTCAGTCGAAGCATGAATACATGGATCAGTGCAAGATGAGCTCCTATGGATAAGAAGGAAGGCTCCAAAATCAAAGCATAGGAAAAATTTTGGAGGGTGGTTGTATCTGCTACAACATATATCTAATAAAGGGGAAGTATGAGGAGCGATGACTATGCTTTTGGCCGAAGAGGAGGAAGTAGATAATGAAAAGATATAGTGATGAGAATTAAAATTTTGACGAATTTGAAGGTTCGATGTAGGTCTATTTTCCTCTATTGAATACAATGAGAAGAAAAAAAACATTCACATATAAATAACAAGAGATTCAAAAGTATAGGGATTCATACCTGAAGAATGAAGATGTATGGTGTTGAGCCCTGAACTTGCATCTTTCCTACACACTTTCCTAGACTCTTTCCATTCACCTAGACCTCATAAGCTATCAACATCATTGCATATTAATCATAAAAGAGCATTTAAAGTGGTTTTTTAACTATGTCTTAGTGTTTGTTGTTTGAATTAGATTTTTGCTTATGAGCTGCAGAATGTACCCACTTTCCGCAGCTGGTTCAACTTTCCGCAACCGTTTTTGTTGAACTCCAGGTTGCAGGTGTCATCAGGCAAAGCAAGCCACATGGGCAAGTTGGAAATGACCTGGACATAGATCAGGTCTTATAGGTTCAGCCGGATTCATCAGGGAAAGACGTGGTCAATGGTGGTCAAGCGATAGTCAAACAGAGGAGTTCTATGGCAATAGGACTCTGTTTTCAAACACGTGAAGATTTTCGTGGTCGTTTCTAGATCCTTGAAGGCACGTTGACACCTGTAGGCTGCCCCACGATTTGGATCCAATAGCTGTTTTCAATAGATTGCATAATCTCGGCAACCATGATGCTAAATCCATGGACACTATCTTTTACGTGTCCTCTGTCAACGTAGTTTCATAGGAAAATAGTTGTGAGTTTCTTGTTATAAATAACGCGTTTCCAAACGCATACAGTTAGTCTTTTTGCTTATGTAATTTCACTGTTAAGTTGTTGTGCCGTGACACTAGTCCCACTGTGATAACGTTGTTTTGAGATATAAAAGAAGACATTGTTCTTACATGATTGCGTGAGAATAATTCTTGATTGATAGCCCGTTGACCGAGGCTGTGCAGAGGGCCCCTGCACACTGAAGTTTTGTTCTTTTATTGCTGTACAGTTTTATGTAGTGTTACTTTGATTCCATTGCATATATTCCACAGTTATTCACTTGTGTATATTTCTTTTGCTATAATATTAACACTTCACTCCTGTTCATGATTTTACAAGCTTTGTATATTACTGTTAACATTGATCAGTGTGTGTGCATGTTTCAGGATAGAAGTAGGCCCGGGCACTTTTACACATTTCCTTTTGCAAAAACTAGTGACATGGAATCAGTCTTTCTACTGACTTGCTTTTCTTAGTTTTTTTTAATTCTAGTCCTATTTTGTTGATTTCAGTGTAGTTCATTTGCTTTATTAGATAGTTTAGAAATCAACTTGCTCAAGTTATTGATGATTACCTCCAAAAGCCATAGCTTAGACTACCTGGCGAGGGATCAGACTATGAATTGATGTGATTTGATTTTAGTTTTACTTTTTTGCAATTAGATATCAGATTGCTCAAGTTATTGATGATTACCTCCGAAAGCCATAACTTAGACTACCTGGTGAGGGATCGGACTATGAATTGATGTGATTTGATTTTAGTTTTACTTTTCTACAATTAGATATCAGATTGCTCAGGTTATTGATGATTACCTCCGAAAGCCATAGCTTAGACTACCTGATGAGGGATCAGACTATGAATGATGTGATTTGATTTTACTTTTATTAGATTGCAATTTTTTTATTTGTTTGAGTGCAGTAGCTTAATTCATTTTTCTATTTAGACAACAGCAAGGATAAAGGTTTCATGATCAATAGTTCATTTCTTGTTTGACTTAGGTAGCAGCACATTTTCATTTTTTTCAGGTATAATTTCATCATTAGTATGTTCTAAGACCCTCTGGAGCGTTAAGATCTGGAAATCACTATAGACGACAGAATTGCCTTAAAATCTACATCCATACTTGCCTTCTAGAGTTTTCTTTCACATTAGGAGACAAACAAAGATAAAAACCCCCAAAACAAAATAAAAATCAAAAAAATGACAAAAGTAAGAAATAGGTTATCTTGCACATATAGTGCGTCACACTTCATCAGCTTACGAATCCCGGATTGATAATTAATGTAGCAATTTAGGACACACTAAATTGACCAAACATTTTGGCGCCATTGTCGGGGAATTGTAACTAGGTAGCCGGTCTCTTACATAAAAATAAAAAAATAAAAATAAAAATAAAAAAAAGGAAGGGAAAATTGATAACTTCTCGAAGTATGCTCTCCTCTTGCACCTAGTGTGATCTGGAGGATCAGAAAAGAGAGTTATTGGTTCAATAATTTCTTGATTATGCTCTCTTCTTGCACCTAGTGTGATTTGGAAGATCAGACAGAGAATTATTAGCCCGACTTGAAGAGAAAAATAAAACTAAAAAAATGACATGCATAGAGCAAGAGATTCTAGGGGAAGGTTTATAGCTAGGGCCAAGAGTTCGATTTTCACAACTCCAGCTTCTTCAAGGCATAGACAAGATTCACCACCATCTACTCCTAGCCTTAGGATTCCTGGAATTCAAGGAGCAGCAGTTGAATTAGAGGATTCTCCTACACTATCTACCAAATCTCATCTAGGAGAAGACCCTTTCTTCACTTCTACATGAGAGCAAAGAAGTAGAATCACCTAAAGAAGAGAAGGAAGAAACTCTCTCTTGTCCACCCTTGATAAAAGAACCAGAAGACTCTGAGGAAACTATCATGATAGAGGAAGTAGTAAATGGATTTGGGGGTAGAGGTAGAGGAGGAGGAAATAATGGAGGCAACAATGGTGGAGGTGGAGGTAATAATGGAAGAAATAGGGAAGGAGATAACTCGTTTGGATTCCCTATAGTTGATGAGGAAACTCACACAACAATGAGAAACATCTCACCATCTGTCCTCCCCAACTTTTATGGGTTGTGAAGTGAGGATCCTGAAACATTTATGTTTGAGTTTGAAGTCGTGTGCCAAACTTATGACTATATGGAAGACTCTCAAAATCTCAAATTGTTTCCTTCAACATTGAAGGGAGCTGCTTTGAAATGGTTCATGGGATTAGTCACCCAATCTATTAGGACTTGGAATGATATGAAACAAACATTTTTTGATAGATACCTTGACTATTATATGCCCACCAATCACAAGGATGAGGTATTCAAAATGATGCAAAAAGAAGATGAAAACTTGGAGGAATTACTTGAATGATTTCAATACAACTTAAAGAGAGCAAAAATGAGTAACTTAGATGAGGAAACCTTGAAGGCCCTTCTATTGAAATCCATTAGAGATGAATGGATAGATATTTTAAACATGATGGGGAAGGGAGATATTTCTCAACTTCCACTGTGTGACATAGCAAAACTATGTGTTCATCTCTCGAGGGGAAAATCTAAAATGGGAAAAGGGCCCAGAGATCCTTCTCTTATTAGAGCAAACAAATCTACAACTGGATCGGTAAATAGGGTAGATATTGGCAATATTCTTGATGAATTCAAAACTGATATTTTAGGGAGTCTTAGTGAACAACTAGACACCCTTAAAATACAAAACAAGCAGAAAAAAGAAGTTGATGCCTTGGCCATATTTTGTCCAAAATGTAAGAAGAAACATGCTCTAATGGAATGCCCCTTGGATGCAAAAGTTGTAGAAACATGTATGATTTTCTCAGAGAATCATGAGACCAAGGATTGTCCTTCAATTCCTGGGCTCAAAAATGTCTTTCAAGAAGATCCAAATTCGGTAGAATCTCTCTGTTTTGTTTCAAGAAGACCTTGGCAAGGGCAACAAAATCAAGGGTTTAACAAACCTATGAACTTTCAACCCCCGCCAAATTGGAATTCTTGGCAACAACCTTGGCCCCAATATCAAAATCCATATCAATCATGGGCACAAGGGATGCAAAATCCTTATGGGAGATTTGCTCAATTTTATCAATATTCTCCATCTTTTCAAAATCAACAAACTCCACAACTTCCAAATCAAAATCTACAACTTTCATTGTCGTTTCCACAACAACAACCTTCTCAACAAAATCAAAATCCTCAACTCATGCTTCCATTTCAATAAAAGACAAATCAACTGCCAACTCAGCCATTGCCAAATCCTAACAATAAAAATCCTCAGAATACTTACATCATAGAAAGACAACAATTTCCTACCTATATGATTGTTCCTCTTAATGATGTACAACTCAGGTCTGGTAGAGTTTTAGAAAAACCTTCTATAGATGTCCAAGAGCAAGATACCTCTAAGGAAGATTCTTTTAAAATCAATAACGGTTCTGAGAAAGCATCTCTTCAAAACTCAAACATTCAAAAAGAGAAAGAAAAAGAGTCAACCCCCACAACTCCTATAGTTTAGAAACCTACATCTTCATCCACACCTCCTTTCCCTAAAAGATTACAAATTGACAAAGGGGTGGAAAAACAAATCTTGTTGCCTGACTATGATTTTCTAGATGAACTAAAGAATGTTTGTATCAAGATTCCCTTGCTACAAGCCATTAGAGAGATTCCTATACTAGAAAAAACAGTAAAGGAGTTGAGTCTCAAAAGACCAGGAAGGAAACCAAGAGATACAAGAAGAATCCACCTAGTAGGAAAAATTGCAGATATCAAATGATGGAAAAATTCCATGCAGAAGTATGTAGATCCAGGTAGTCCAATTGTCAAGACACATATAAATGGGATAGAAATTCCAAATACTTTGATTGACTTAGGGGCTGCTATAAACATTATGAGTAGACAGGCTATGGAACAACTTAAACTTCATAATCTTCTTTTTGCACCTACCTTACTGCAGCTTGCAGATAGATCAATAATCAAACTAGATGGTGTATTAGAAGATATTTCATTCTCCTTAGATTCTTGGTAATATCCAGTAGATTTCATGATTTTGACTCCCAAGAGTAATCTACGAGGGCACCCACTTATCTTAGGAAGACCTTGGCTAGCCACAGCTGATGCTTTCATTAGTTGTAGATCTGGGGATATGTACATTTCTGATG